>CAWUDS030003461.1:0-208750 GCA_963859935.3 Lathyrus sativus
AGAAAGGACAATCCTTGGAGCTTCATTCCAAAAATTGACTTTATACATCGAAGCCAACGTGGCTAGGGCATCAGCCATCTGGTTTTCGGCCCTGGGCACATGATGGAGTTCCACTCGATCAAAGAACGGAAGTAACCTTCTGGCGTAGTTCATTTATGGCACCAAATTCGATTGACGAGTCTCCCACTCCCCTTTAATCTGGTTAATCACAAGTGCCGAGTCACCATATACATCTAGGTTCTTGATTCTCAAATCAATTGCCTCTTCTAGACCCATGATGCATGCTTCGTACTCCGCTTCATTATTGGTGACCGGAAACGTCAGTCTCGCAGTGAACGGGATGTGGGATCCATGGGGAGTTGTGATGATCGCCCCAATGCCACTTCCGTAAGAATTAACCGCCCGTCAAATATCAATTTCCATTGGGATTTCCTATCTGGACCCTCGTCGGGCAACGGTTCATCGCAATCTTTCGCTTTGAGAAACATGATATCCTCATCAGGGAATTCAAATTTCATCGGCTGATAATCCTCGATTGGTTGTTCGGCGTGGTACTCAGACAATACGCTTCCCTTGATGGCCTTCTGGGAAACGTACTGAATGTCATATTCCGTCAACACCATTTTCCATCTGGCAATCCTGCCCGAAAGCGCTTGTTTCTCGAAGACATACTTGATCGGATCCATCTTCGAAATTAACATGGTTGTGTGATTGAGCATGCACTGTCGTAAACGTTTGGCAGCCCAGGCTAGTGCACAACACATTTTCTCCAGCATCGAGTAACGAGATTCACAGTCCGTGAACTTTTTACTCAAGTAATAGATGGCATGCTCCTTTCTGCCCGTCTCGTCGTGCTGACCGAGAACACACCCCATACTATTCTCAAGAACTGTCAAGTACATGATTAAGGGTCGTCCGGCCACTGGGGGAATCAAGATTGGAGGTTCCTGCAGATACTGTTTTATCTTATCAAATGCCTTCTGGAAATCCTCGTTCCAGATAATCGCCTGATTTTTCTTTAGCAGTTTGAACATCGGTTCACACGTGGCCGTGAGCTGAGAGATAAACCTTGCAATGTAGTTTATTTTGCCCAGGAAACCACGAACTTCTTTTTCTGTTTTTGGCGCTGGCATTTCTTGTATTGCTTTATCTTCGCAGGATCAACCTCGATGCCTCTTTCACTCACGATAAACCCCAGTAGTTTTCCAGACCGTACTCCGAAAGTACACTTGTTAGGATTCAGCCTCAACCTGAACTTCCTAAGCCTCTCAAAAAGCTTCAGCAAACTGACCAGGTGTCCCTCCTCCGTTTGGGACTTCACAATCATGTCATCAACATAGACTTCAATCTCATGATGAATCATATCATGAAACAAAGTAACCATTGCTCGTTGGTAAGTGGCCCCCTGCGTTCTTCAGACCGAAAGGCATTACCTTGTAGCAAAATGTCCCCCAAGGTGTAATAAACATAGTTTTCTCCATGTCCTCTGGCGCCATTTTGATCTGATTGTAGCCGGAGAAGCCATCCATGAACGAAAATACGGAGAACTGAGCTGTATTGTCGACCAACACATCAATATGAGGGAGCGGGAAATCATCTTTAGGGCTCGCCCTATTCAAATCCCGATAATCGACGCACATTCGCACCTTACCGTCTTTCTTCGGTACAGGCACTATGTTGGCGACCCACGGAGGGTAAGTCGTGACCGCTAAGAAGCCAGCATCAAGCTGCTTTTGCACTTCTTCTTTGATCTTAACGGCCATATCTGGTCGTGTCCTTCTAAGCTTCTGCTTAACGGGAGGACAATCTTCTCGCAGCGGCAAGTGGTGGACCACAATGTCAGTGTCAAGTCCGGGCATATCTTCGTATGACCAAGCAAAGGCGTCACTATACTCTCTCAGCATCTCGACCAATCTCTACTTGACATCACTCTGCAATGCAGCCCCTATCCTGACGTTCCTGACAAGTTCTTCAGAACCCAGATTCACAATCTCAATTTCTTCTTCGTGAGGCAGAATAACTTTCTCTTCTTGTTTCAACAAGCGGGCCAACTCTTTGGGAAGGTCTTCGTCTTCATCAATCTCTTCTTTGGCTTGATAGATCGGGCAATCGAAGTCGAAGTGAGTCGTAGAAGGTCCAGAGTCAATGTCATCTGCTATGTGGATCTTGCAATAACAAGGGTTAAGCTTAAGACAAGGATATGCAGGTTAGCACAAACCCCATTGCCATTTTATTGTTTTTCAAAACAAATATAAAACAGGAATAACAGAGATCACAACATTTGAATACGAAGAAAAACGCCTTTTGATTTATTGGTAAAATGCATGTACATATTCAAACAAGGCCCTGACAATGAAACCGCTATGCCCCGGGTAGGACATAGGGTTGTACAATGATTGGAGAAAGTAAATCATTACTCTTTGCCTGTCACTTGGATGGTATCCCTGATGGACCAGTTGTTGAGGCTCCCGCCTGGTTTGCTTGGCTGGACCCAAGTTTCTAGGTCACAATCACTGTCTTCGCCGTCTTCAGACACCGCGCTGACACTTTCAAATATCACCCCGCCACTAGTAAACTGGATCGGCCCTTTACCTCGCGACGCACTGCGAGAAAAGGAGGCTTCAGCCGCCGGAGAGTATCCTAACCCAAACTTGTCCTGTTTGTTAGGTATTTCTAAAATTTCCCCCCAGCCTGGGGTAGATCCGGCTTGAACAACGGCCCGGGCTTCCTTGAAGGAAGAGAGAGTCATCTCTGGTTTTTCAGTCATTACAGGAGCCACGTTCTTGACTTTAACAGCTTCGAACGCCTGACATAGGGTTTCTTGGATTTCCCCATCCATCTCAACGTATTTGAAGGACGACAAATGGCTCACCATTATGTCTTCCTCGCCACACACAGTCACGATGCTACCTCCAACAGCATACTTGAGCTTCTGGTGCAACGTGGAGGTCACGGCGCCAGCAGAGTGGATCCATGGCCGGCCTAGTAGACAGCTGTAGGCAGGCATGATGTCCATAATGTAGAAGACTGCGTCGAAAGTTTCCGGCCCGACTTGGATTGGTAACGTCACCTCCCCGAAAACATGACGTTTGGTTCCATCGAACGCTTTCACAACCAGATCACTGGGTGTGCAAATCAATCCTCGAGTATCTAACTTCATCAATGCTTTCTTCGGAAGAACATTGAGCGATGACCCCGTGTCCACCAACACATGAGACATAATCGTTCCCCTACACTCTATCGAGATGTGCAGGGCACTGTTGTGGTTTCTTCCCTTCGGCGTCAGCTCCAGGTCAGTGAACCCTAACCCGTTTCCAGCATTTATGTGGGCTACGACCCCTTCCAACTGGTTGACCGATATTTCTTGCGGTACATACGTGGCATTCAAAAACTTTAACAGCGCATTGCGATGTGACTCCGAACACAGCAACAAATTCAGGATGGAAATTTTCGAGGGTGTTTGATGGAGATGATCCACGATCCTGTAATCGCTCTTTTTAATCAACCTCATGAATTCTTCAGCGTCCTTAACAAGTAAGTCCTTCTCTACCCCACGAGGGGTTTCCTCAACGACTTTACTCTTTCCCTTATCGGTTACATCAGCTTTGTCTGCTTTGTCAGTCACCATCTCAGGCGGAGCAAATACTCTCCCGATGCGAGTGATTCCGCCAATGCCCACTAGGTTATCCACAGACGACCCAGATGGTTCCAGTTCCAACTTCTGTCCGTTACAGTAGACGTCTGCGCCATAATGCCATGGGACAACATTGGTGCTTTCAAAAGGTATCAGCCCAGCCTTGGTGATGGTAATCGTGGGTGGTCTGGGTGCAGAAATGGTGATCGTCCGGCGAGGGATGGTGATGGTGGCAACCTCATCATCTTGCTTCAGCATTACCTCTCCAGATCCACATTCGGCCCTCCGGCTAAACTGCAAGATCCCTTCGGTCATCAGACTCTGAATCCCCTCTATCAACTGTTCACATCCATCAGGACGAGTCGCACAGCCCATACACAGTTCTCCACAGCCCGGAAAGAAGCCTCTCTTCATCAGCTTAGCTTTGACGAAGCTAAGCGGTGTCTTCAGATCCTTGACATCAGTCAATAAATCCAAGTTCTCGTCTTCGATAATGGCATTTACCCCACCTCCCCTATGATTCGGCATAGGGTTCTTCGTGACATTTGGCACATTATCTGAGAAGTTGATGATCTTGGCGTCCACTATATCTTGCACCTTGTGCTTGAAGGCTTTGCAATTTTCTATCGTGTGGCCTGGTGCCCCTGAGTGAAACTCACAAGTTGCATTCGCATCATAACCTGGCGGAGGTGCCCCTGTCAAAGGGGCCAGGGTTCTCTTCTGGATTAGCTGTAACTGAAGCAGAGTCTGTAACAGCTGAGCATAAGACATGGGCGGTGTCTCAAGGTGACGACTTGACAGAGGGGCCCTGTTCTGATACTTTCTGTACCCTTGTTGATTCGGCTGCTGCTGCTGTGGCTGGGGTTGTTGGACAGCGGGGATGGTTATGCTAGCCACCTGCTGGTGCTAGCCCTTACTCTTCCTTCGAGCGTTGGACACGGCGCTCGTCTCCCCTTCCCGCCTTTTGCCACCATACGATTTCTTTCCTCCTCCAGTTGAGGATAGATCACCTTGAATTTTCCCCAATTTGATCCCGTTCTCAACGTGCTCGCCGGTGATGATGAGATCTGAGAAGCTTCCAGACATACTGCTGACCAATTTCTCATAATAAACCCCTGGGAGGGTGGCTACAAACATTTCAACAAGCTCTCGTTCAACCATCGGCAGCTGAACTCTAGCTGCTAATTCACGCCATCGCTAGGCGTATTCCTTGAACCCTTCGTTGTTCCTCTGTGACAAATTCTGCAGTTGGACCCGGTTCGGAGCCAAATCACTGTTATACTGATAATGGTGCATGAATGTTTCAGCAAGTTCCTTCCACGTGCGCACACTGGTAGGCTCTAGACTCATGTACCATTCCAAGGATGGGCCGGACAAGCTATCCTGAAAGAAGTGCATCAGCAGCTTCTCGTCTTCAGAGTGAGCGGACATTTTCCGGTAGTATGATCTCAGGTGGACGCGAGGGCAAGTGGTGCCTTTGTACTTCTCAAAGTCGGGTACCTTGTGTCGCTACTGCGAAAATCGGCGCCGACTGAACAGAAGAGTCGCCACCGTGCGTTATTTATCCCAACGGAGGGAAAGGAAACGCTCGAAGTAAACCTACCGCAAAGACGGGAAAGGAATGGTCATCGCAACCAAATCCTGGATTCGAGAGTCGGTTACGCAAGGGGAAGGTATTAGCACCCCTCACGTCCGTCGTACTCAACAGGATCCACGCTTGTTTTCTAGTACGGATTGTTATTCTATCTATTCTACAGGTCCGGGTTAAGAGAAAATAAAATGACTCGGCAAAGTACCGCACTTTATGCCTACGTATTCCCATCTGAAACGAGAAATCAGAGTCAACGTAGTTCGCCTACCTACGGGAAAGGAGGGGAAGGTTGCTCGCTAGGATATCGCATCCTATGCCTACGTACTTTCATACAACATGAAAGATCAGAGCAAACGTAGTTCGGGCTACGGAAGACACAAGCTTGCCTTGATTGTTTTTATCCTTCTGGAAAAAAAAGTTTTCCTTTATTAAAAGTCCAAGCGGACAAAAATGACACTTTGATATTTGTTTTGAATCTTTTATGCAAGAAGTGTTTTTTTAGTGTGTTTGCAATCTCTGACGCACTAGAGACTATGATTTGAGAGTGACTACGTCGTATGTCACCCTAAGGGTAACACACTAAGCAATCAGATTACTGAAGAGTGACCCTCCAGCAACCTTTTCTCAAATAGCTTAAGGCTCGTAGCGTACGACGTTGATTAACCTTATTACTGTGTTTTGAATTGTTCTGAGATGAGAAGAGAAAGACGCTCTAAAAAGCCTATGGTTGAAAAGGGAATCAAAACTACCCTAACGTTGTCATGCATGGATGAGAGCCTAATGTCTATCATATTTCTCTCTTGCGCAGAGAGAAACAGAGATCCTAGGGGATAAACGGCAAAAGAAACAGATACATACAGTAAAGCAGTAAAATGCATGAGATGCAACAAGAAACAATAGGCAAAGTGAAACAGCTTCACTTCAAACCTCAGGGGAAGATTAACAATACAACAAAGAAATAAAACCCCAAAACCGGCTCTGACAGCAACAGATGAATAACCAGCAAAAAGTTCACAGCAAAGGCCTCATTCAAGCTTCATCAATCTTCAAGCTTCATCAAGCACACTCCAAGAGGAGGATTAAACAATAAGATCAAGTCATAATGTTAAAGAACTTAATGACAACCAAAGGAAATCACTAAGAACTCAACATTGCAAATGAAAGGTATCCTCAAAGTTCTACTCACTTGGGCATACCACTCATCCCTCCTAAGGAGAGATGGAGCTTCCCAAGAAGGACTTTATGTCATTGGATGGAATAGATATGGACAAGATACTCCATGTTTGAAGAAAGAGGCAAAACTAGTCTAATGCTCTTCCTAAAACCCTAGTTTCCCTAAGCTCCTACAAAAGCTCCACAAGAGGAAAAGCCTTCATCTCCAAGCTCCAATCTTCAATCCCAAGCATCTTCAATGAATCCAGAAGCTCCAACAAAAAAGAACTCAAGCTCAAACCAACTCCAAGGCAGCCAACCAAGCCAAACAAACCAAAGCACTCAAGAGAGGAAATCATAAACACAAGCCACTTGCAAAACACAAAGAAAATACAAAACCAAGTTGTAAAAATCTAATAAAATTCCTACGGGAACATACATGTCTACCCTAACACATACTAAAAAATCAAAGCTAAATTCATCATCAATTGGAAGAACAAAATTCAACAAAACAGAGGTATCAATTAGGAAAGAAAAAGAGAAAACAAGCAACATGCAATGCAAGCATGCGAGTGGGAAATGCACCCAAGATCATGATTAAACAGCCAAAAACAGTGATAAACATCCAAAATAATCCAATCCAAATGCAACACAAAGATCTATGATGATTCGGATCGAACCGGCACGCGAACAAGCAAGCAAAACAGCAAAACAGGCCCTCTGTTACAGTGTTAATCGATTAACACCAGAGGTTAATCGGTTAACCATTGAAAAACGCTTGAAAAATTGAATATTTGAGTTGAAAAACAGCAGTTCAGAATCACTTTTCAGCAGCTTATCACTTAAGCAAACACTCCAATTATCATGTGATTGATCATGCACGAAATTAAACCAGTAAACATTAATTTAAACAACATGTAAACACAATAACACAACAAGATCATGGATCAAAATCAACATAATCAATCAAATGCAAAGATCCACATGCAAATTATACAAATAAGTTCAAAAACAAAATCAGATCAGAATTCCAACCTTCGGATCGGAGACTTGATCCGGTAATTGTTGATTCAACTGTAAATGAGTAGATCTAAGCAAAGAAAACCAGAATTCTTCAAGATCCAAACCAATTCTTGTAGTAGCAATGTAGATCCACCAAGAACAACTCCAAATAAGCCAAATAAACACTTCCAAGAACACTTCAAAATTCAGATCTGCTTGTACACGAAAATTGGATGATGAAATGGAATTGATGGAGTGAATTAATGGAGGTTTAGCTCTTAGAAATCAATGATTCCAATGAAGAATCAATGATCTCAAGGAGAAGAGCTTTGGGTGAGGTTTTTGAGATTGGAAAATTGAGAGAGAATTGAGAGAAAATTGAGAGCAATTCTGAAATGAGAGTGAATTATGAGGATTCTTCTTGTGAGGTTTGGAGTGAATCAAATATATACACTCTTGGTTTGGATCCAAAGCAAGGATTGGAAAATGGCTTGGAAAATGTGGTATGGAATGAGGTTTGGGCATTTGGAGGGAAAATGAAATTTGATAATGTTCTAGATCCTTCCCAAGTGTGAAAATGCAATTTAAATGACCAAAATTGGACCCCAAAAGTGGCTGGACTTGAAAATTCACGTGCAAGGCAAAACCTGTTATGGTTAATCGATTAACCATATAGGTTAACCAATTAACACTGTTAAAAATTTAAATTTGGACTGATTTTCAAATGGTTAATCGATTAACCCTATGTGTTAATCGATTAACACATTCAAAATTTTGAATTTGGCGCCTTTTGGAGGGAAATCTGCCCCTTTGCCCGTTTCCTGCCGTTCTGAACTCTGTTTAGCTGCTGAAAGTCATTCTTGATTACTCTGACCCTGGGAACACTGTACATAACCCGAATGCTGCTTCTGACATGAAAAATGCCCTGCAAAATAAAATAAAATCGGCCGCTCGATTGTTGGGCAAAACAAGTGTTGAAGCCTCTGATGTTTGTTGTTTAACCTCTTGCACTGAAATTTACACCTGGAGCCACCTGAATGCCTTGATCCCCTGCTATATGAATGATATCATGATATGCAATGCAAATGATAATGCAATGAGACATAAATCAGGCAAGAAAAGGTTGAGCAAATTTTGGGGTGCAACAGCTGCCCCTATTCAAGCGGCTTGGACCCGACTGGGTGAAGAGCGAACGACCTTCAAACATTCGAGGTACGAGACGGTTGAATACCAAAGAAACCCTGAAATTTGCCAACCGCAGAAAATAAACTGCACCACTGCTTGCGGAACAATATCCACAGATCTGATTTCAACACTATTTTGTCAATATTGGAATAAACTTAATGACTTCACTGGGAGAAGACTTTTGTCGAATATAAGAACATGATTATGTCTTGTCATGGGACACATACTATGTTCCCTACGGGGAAATCATCCGTCTAGCTACAGGAAAGTTCATCTGCCTATCTCTCACGGGATATATGCGCTGGTCTAGTAACACTTCGTCCGCCTATCCAATACGGGAATATCCTTTTGTTCATGTCACACAAACTCTTCATCCGTCTATCCAATACGGGAACGTACTTCTGTTTACATCATAGAAAAAATCTTCTTCATCCGCCTATCCAATACGGGAACATACTTCTGCCTATAACACAGGAAAATCTTCATCCGCCTATCCAATACGGGAACGTACTTCTGCCTACATCACAGGAAATCTTCATCCGCCTATCAAATACGGGAACATACTTCTGCCTATAACACAGGAAATCTTCATCCGCCTATCAATACGGGAATATACTTCTGCCTACATCGCAGGAAATCTTCTTCCGCCTATCCAATACGGGAACGTACTTCTTCCTACATCACAGGAAATCTTCATCCGCCTATCAAATACGAGAACATACTTCTGCCTATAACACAGGAAATCTTCATCCGCCTATCAATACGGGAATATACTTCTGCCTACATTGCAGGAAATCATCTTCCGCCTATCCAATACGGGAACATACTTCTGCCTATAACACAGGAAATCTTCATCCGCCTATCAATACGGGAATATACTTCTGCCTACAACACAGGAAATCTTCATCCGCCTATCAATACGGGAATATACTTCTGCCTATAACACAGGAAAATCTTTTCGGACATAACTTCTTTGCCTATTCGCTGCAGTAACTAACTCCGCTGGGGATATTCCGAAAATAACTGTCAAACACTCGTCTTGATAACAAGTGGCTACTTCTGACCTTTGATTTTATGAAAACCTGAAACGCTGCCGCAACAACAAATCTTGAAGAAAACCTTCCGCGGGCCGGATACAATACCGCCTCAATTGGCAACTCTGTGGGGAAAATAATAAATTGAACTATGTCATCACACGTCTCCCGGCGAGACCTCGATTATCTGGTAATATCTGAGCTTTTAGAGCTCCATACTCCTATTGAGAACCACACCTGAAAGCAAAAATCATCCAACCTGATCTATGTTTCAAAATGCGTATGTTTGATAATGGCGTAATGCTCCATACAATATGGAAATGCTACGCGTTTTTTTTTTGTTTGGTGTATGCAAATATGACACTATATGCCGATGCAAATGCAGGCTCGAACTGCTGGGGTAGCTCTAACAAGCTTGCTTCATCAATCTTGGCCGTCGAGGAAAAATATCATCCTGCTGGGGAGTAAACGGATATCACAAAGCATTCCGGAAAAATAAATGCCAGGACACACCACTAACTCTGTCGGGGAGAGTTTTAACCTTCGATTTCCACTGGGAGGAAAGAAAACACTTGATGAAAAGAGAGAACTCTACTGAGGACGAAACGACTCTCTTGGGGAAAATCAACTGACTCCGTTGGTGAGAATGAATGACCCTACTGGGAAGGGAATCTCTATTGGGGAGAGTAGACTGTCTGGGTACAGCTCACAAGTTTGGAAATATTAGTCTTCTGAGGCTAAACAACTCTGCTCGGGATAGGGAATCCTTTTGGGGTACACCACACTGTCTGAATACAACCTACAATCTTGGAATCATCAATTCTGTTGAAGACAAATGACCCTGCTGGGAAACGTAAACCATCTGGCTATAGTTCACGAACTCGGGACTATCACTGTGCGAAGGATATACATCTTGTAGCGAGCATTAACCTTGACCTGCCGGATAAGATCCTTTGGATAAGTTGCGGCTAGCTGGGAGAATTGGTCCTTCTTCAGTAAAGAACATTGTCATCTCAGCTTCAGGGAATGAAGCGCGACCTGCATGGGGATTCACTTCACATGATGATCAAGCCTTTTCGTCACGAGCCCCCGGTTAGGACTGCAATCTTCGGTCATCCACTTCATATGGGCAAGAACCCTGCAACACCACAAACGAGACAAGACAAGTCTATACAACCAAATCCATTCAAGTTAGCGTTAGTGACATCATTTTCAGTCAATTTAAAGTTTTAGCAATTGTTGGCAAGGGCCAGCAACGTTATGCAACTGCTAGTTTTATCAAAACATTGGCGCTTTTCACATACAAAACAGTAAAGAACAAGCATCAAATACTGAATAACATGTTTTATTAATTGGGCCCCTAAATGGGCAGAGTTTTGTACACCGGATGTAACTCCTGAAAAGAGGAAGTTACGCACAACAAATATACAAGTATGCACAGGAAGCATAAATAGAGTGACAAATCAAATTTGCACATATGTGGGCAACGTGATGCAGACAAACATCATGAGCTGATCCTCCTATGAATCGCCTGACTCTGGCGCTTTCCCGGTATTCACACTTCTGAAGAGACTATATCTGATAAACGAACTCTCAATTGTATTCTCCCGCACCAATGTGCAACGCAGTATCAAATTCGGACATCAGTCATTTGCTTTTCAAATCCCTAACTTTTGCGTGAACCGCCCTTTGCGGGTTTTCAGTTCACCGGGATACCCTTTTTTGCCGAAGCCGCCCAGTGTAGGTTTTCGACTTCGCGGGTGTACATCTTTTGAATTTTATCCCTAATTTTTGCCCGAACCTTTTATTCTGTTTTTGGTTCGCCAGGATGCCCCATTTTTGCCTGGACTCTCTTTTTTCTGTTCAGCGGGTCAATTTCAAGCAAAGTATTTTTTAACTGCGTCCGAATTCACAGGAGACGTAAAGTCTTCACCGTCCATGGTGGATAACAACAGTGCTCCTCCTGAAAAGACTTTTCTGACAACGTATGGCCCTTCGTAGTTGGGGGTCCACTTGCCCCTGTGATCTGCCTGCGGCGGGAGGATCCTCTTCAACACAAGGTCGCCCGTCTGAAAGCTCCGAGGATGTATCTTCTTATCATACGCTTTCTTCATTCGGCTCTGGTACAAACGACCGTATGCTAGAGAAGCTAGCCTCTTCTCATCCATTAAACTCAGCTGGTTCAACCTGTCTTTCACCCATTCTGCCTCGTCAAGTTGGACATCTCGTAATACCCTCAGGGAAGGAATCTCAACTTCCAGCGGTAATACCGCTTCCATTCCGTATACCAACGAGAACGGGGTTGCCCCGGTTGATGTGCGTACCGTCGTACGATAACCGTGCAAAGCGAAAGGTAGCATCTCGTGCCAGTCCTTATAAGTCACCACCATCTTCTGAACGATCTTCTTTATATTCTTATTGGCTGCTTTGACAGCGCCATTCATCTTGGGTCGGTAAGGAGAAGAGTTATGATGTTCGATCTTAAAACTCTGACACAACTCCTTCATCATTTTGTTATTTAAGTTCGAACCATTGTCGGTAATGATCCACTCAGGGACTCCATATCTGCAAATGATATCTCGTTTGATAAACCTGGCTACCACCTGCTTGGTCACATTTGCATATGATGCCGCTTCCACCCATTTGGTAAAATAATCAATTGCTACCAAAATGAACCGGTGTCCATTAGATGTCGTCGGCTCAATCTTTCCAATCATATCAATTCCCCACATCGAGAATGGCCACGGTGACGACATCACGTTCAGAGAACTTGGAGGCACATGGATCTTATCTGCATAGATCTGGCACTTATGACACCTTTTCGCAAACTTGAAACAGTCAGTTTCCATAGTTAGCCAGTAGTAACCTGCCCGCAACATCTTTCTTGTCATAGCATGCCCACCAGCATGTGTACCAAATGTACCCTCGTGTATTTCCTTCATGAGCAACTTCGCCTCTTTCTCGTCTACACAATGTAGCAACACCAAGTCATGATTCCTTTTGTATAGGACACCGTCTGGGTTCAGATAGAAATTACCAGCCAATCTCCTGAGAGTCTTCTGATCGCGACTGGATGCCCCAGCCGGATACTCCTTGTTCTTCAGGAAATTCTGGATATCAAAATACCAGGGTTTATCATCAGATACTTCGTCAATGGCAAATACGAAGGTGGGTCTGTCAAGCCGAGAGATAACAATTCTGGGAGCCTCATTCCAGAAGTTGACTTTATACATGGAAGACAATGTGGCCAGGGCGTCAGCCATCTGATTTTCTGCTCGCGGCACATGATGCAATTCAACCTTGTCAAAGAAGGGCAACAATCTCCTTGCATAATTCATGTACGGTATCAAGTTGGGCTGACGTGTCTCCCATTCTCCTTTTATTTGATTCACCACCAGAGCTGAGTCTCCGTATACATCCAGATTTTTGATTCGCAGATCAATAGCTTCCTCAAGCCCCATGATGCAAGCTTCGTATTCGGCTTCATTATTGGTAACCGGAAAGGTCAATCGAGCAGTAAATGGGATGTGCGACCCATGTGGAGTGGTGATGATTGCCCCTATTCCGCTACCATAGGAATTTACAGCTCCGTCGAATATCATCTGCCACTTGGAACCCAATTCTGGTCCTTCGTCCGACAACGGTTCTTCACAATCTTTCATCTTTAGGTACATGATATCCTCTTCAGGAAAATCAAACCTCATCGATTGGTATTCCTCAATAGGCTGCTCAGCCAGATACTCTGATAACACGCTCCCTTTTATAGCCTTCTGTGAAACATACTGGATGTCGTATTCGGTCAAAACCATCTGCCAACGGGCAATTCTCCCAGGTAGTGCCTGCTTTTCAAATACATATTTGATAGGATCCATCTTCGAGATGAGCATGGTTGTATGATTTAGCATGTACTGCCTCAAACGCTTGGCGGCCCAGGCTAGCGCACAACAAGTTTTTTCGAGCATTGAGTATCGAGATTCACAGTCAGTAAACTTCTTACTCGGGTAGTATATCGCATGCTCTTTACGCCCTGTCTCGTCATGTTGACCGAGAACATAACCCATACTCCCCTCAAGAACCGTCAAATACATAATCAAGGGTCTCCCTGCCACTGGAGGTATCAAAATAGGAGGCTCTTGCAGATACTGTTTTATTTTATCGAACGCCTTTTGACAATTTTCATTCCATGTCACAGCCTGGTCTTTTTTCAACAGCTTGAATAATGGTTCACACGTAGCTGTTAGGTGAGATATGAACCGAGCGATATAGTTCAACCTCCCTAAAAACCCGCGCACTTCTTTTTCTGTTTTAGGCGTCGGCATTTCTTGTATTGCTTTTATTTTCGCAGGATCAACCTCTATTCCTTTTTCGCTCACGATAAACCCCAACAGTTTACCCGATCTCACCCCGAAGGTGCATTTGTTAGGGTTCAGTCTCAGCCTGAACTTCCTAAGCCTCTTGAATAATTTCAGCAGATTCACCAAATGTTCTTCCTCCGTCTGGGATTTAGCAATCATATCATCAACATAAACCTCGATCTCTTTATGCATCATGTCATGAAAGAGAGTCGTCATTGCACGCTGATACGTTGCTCCAGCATTCTTCAATTCGAAGGGCATCACTTTGTAGCAAAATGTTCCCCAAGGCGTAATGAAGGTAGTCTTCTCCATGTCTTCTGGCGCCATTTTTATCTGATTATAGCCCGAGAAGCCATCCATGAAGGAGAAAACGGAGAATTGAGCGGTGTTATCAACCAGCACATCGATGTGAGGAAGTGGAAAATCATCCTTCGGGCTCGCTTTGTTCAAATCACGGTAATCTACGCACATTCTCACTTTACCGTCTTTCTTTGGAACTGGCACAATATTAGCGACCCATGAGGGATATTTTGTAACAGCTAGGAAACCAGCATCCCACTGCTTTTGAACTTCCTCTTTAATCTTCACGACCATGTCCGGTCTAGTTCTTCGGAGCTTCTGCTTAACCGGCGGGCATTCTTCTTTTAGCGGCAGATGGTGCACAACCATATCCATGTCCAGCCCAGGCATATCCTCATACGACCAAGCAAAAATATCATTGTACTCTTTGAGCATTTCAACCAAACTTCGCTTGACGTTGCTCTGCAGCGCGGCCCCTATACAGATGTTCCTTTCAACCCCTTCCGACCCCAGATTGACGATTTCAATGACTTCCTCATGAGGCAGAATGATTTGTTCTTCTTGTTTTACCAGCCAAGATAACTCTTCTGGAACGTCGCCATCTTCAACAGTCTCTTCTTCGGTCTGAAATACCGGGTGCTCAAAGTCGAAGTGAGTCATAGGCGGTTCATAGATGTCATCTGAAATAGTAACCCTGCAAAGGAAATGGTTAAATGCTTCAAAACACATACAAAGCGAGTAACCACGTTGCCATTTTATTGTAAAAATAAAAACAGGAAAAACAGAGATAACAATATTTGTACGTGAAAAACGCCTTTTATTTAACGATTAAACAGTGCAATGTACATAACAGAACGACCCTAAGAAAAATCACGATGCCCTGGGTAGGACACCGAATTGTTCAACAATTAAGAAAACAAAGTATTACTATTTAGTTGTCACAGGAAAAGTCTCCTGAATAGACCAATTGCAAAGCCCTTGTCCTGGCACGCTCGGCTGAATCCAGGTGTCCATGTCGCAGTCGCTATCTCTTTCTTCGGAATCTGAAACAGCGTTGATGGTCTCGTGATATACTCCACTAGCCGTAATTGTTATTGGTCCTTTGAAACGGGGTGCCCCTGCAGTAGGCGTTGATGATGAAGGTTGATATCCCAGCCTAAATCTGTCCATTTTCACGGGAATATCCAGAACCTTGCCCCAGCCCTTTGTCTCACCAGTCTTCACTAGAGCCTGAGCCTCTTTGTATGATGATACTGCCACCTCTGATGCTTTACTCGGCCCTGGAGCTTTGTCCTTGATGCGCAACCCTTCAAAGGCTTGACAGGGTGTCTCATGGATCTCGCCGTCGACTTCCACATACTTGAATGACGACAAATAGCTGACCAGTATATCCTCCTCTCCACAAACTGTGACCATACTGTCCCCCACCATGTACTTCAGCTTTTGGTGTAAGGTAGATGTGACTGCCCCAGCACCATGGATCCATGGTCGTCCAAGAAGACAGCTATATGCTGGCTGGATGTCCATAATGTAAAATTCGGTTTCAAAAATCTCCGGCCCCACCTGCAGAGGCAAAGTTATGGATCAAAAGACTGACCTTCGCGTACCATCAAATGCCCTGACCACCAAGTCACTAGGCGTACAAATGATCCCCCTGATGTCCAATTTCATCATTGCTTTCTTTGGCAGCACATTTAAGGAAGACCCGGTATCTACCAGTACGTGGGACATGACTGTGCCCCTGCATTCAACTGAGGCGTGCAACGCCATATTATGCTCTCTTCCCCTCGGGGTCAAATCAAAATCCGTAAATCCCAAACTATGGCCTGCATTCACGTGCGCCATCACCCCCTCCAACTGATTCACAGAAACATCTTGGGGCACAAACGACGTGTCCAGAATTTTCAATAACGCATTCCTATGGGCTTCGGAACACAATAACAGCGACAATATGGATATCTTCGACGGCGTTTTTTGAAGGTGCTCAACAATCTTATAGTCACTCTTACGGATAAGACGCATAAACTCTTCTACATCCTTCAGTGCCATTTCTTTTTCATTCCTCTGCACAGGAGCATCCTCATTCACTTTTCCTTTACCTTTTGCCAAACATTCAGCCTCTACCTCGGGCGATATAAAAATTCTCCCGCTCCTCGTCATCCCTCCAGTTCCGACGACATTGTCCACAACCCCAGTTGGCTGTTTACTGATATCCAGTTTCTCCCCATCACAATATACTTCCAGCCCGTAAGTCCATGGGACTGCCTTAGTGCTCTCATAAGGGATTGGCCCTGCCTTTGTAATAGTGATCGTCGGTCGCCTGGCTGGCGCCGTTATAGTTATCGTTTTCTGTGGAATTGTCACCATAGCAACGTCACTTTGCTCATCAGCTAATACTTCTGCAGGTTTCTCAACTACCGTTCTGTCAAATTGCAACGTGCCTTCATCTATTAAGGTCTGAATACCCTTCTTCAATTCAGCACAACCCCCAGCCTGGGTCCAACATTCTAGACAAAACTCATCGCAGCCCGGATACACACCTCCTTTCAATAACCTGCTCTTTACTTCACACAACGGCGTTTTCAGTTCATCAACATTCATGATCAGATTCAAACCCTCCTCAGTCAAAACAACATTTGCCCCATGGTTGGGCATGGGCTGTTGTACTATATTCGGACCTACTTGCCCAAAATTTATGGCCTTGCTATCCAGCAGATCTTGCACCACATGCTTGAACGCGTGGCAAGTCTCTATGTCATGGCCAGGAGCCCCAGAGTGGAACTCGCAGTGCTTATTCGTATCAAAGCCAAACAGAGGAGTGCCCGTCATTGGCGCCATAGTCCTCTTTTCCACCAAATTCAAACCCAGTAATGTTTGGAGTAACTCCGCATACGGATAAGGAGGTACATCAAATACTCTTTTCGGCCTTGTGTTAGGAAACCTCCTCTGTCCCTGATTTGGCCTCTGCTGCTGCTGTGGTGGTACCTGCTGTAGTGGTATTGGTTGTTGAGGAAATGGAATTGTGACGCTTGCCACCTGTTGCGGGTGATTGTACTGATTCCGTCCTCTGCCCTGGCCTCGGCCTCGGCCTCCGAATACTGCACTTGTGTCACCCTGACGGCGACCACCAAAAGCTTTTCTGTTACCTCCCGACGAAGTAGACTCCCCAGCTTGGAATCTTCCCATTTTGATATTACTTTCAACTTTCTCGCCCATCAAAATTAGATCCGAGAAACTGCCCAAGGAAGCAGGAAACAACTTATCATAAAATATACCGGTGAACGTTCCTATGAACATATCATTCATCTCCTTTTCAACCAAAGGAGGATGAACCCTCGCAACCATGTCGCGCCATCTCTGTGCATATTCTTTGAAACTCTCATCTTTCTTCTGCGACAATCCCTGTAACTGGACCCGGTTTGGTGCCAAGTCACTGTTATACTTGTAGTGCGCCACAAACGCATCGGCCAGTTGCTTCCAAGTCTTTATCTGAGCAGGCTCCAACCCCATGTACCATTCAAGGAAAGGACCAGACAAGTTGTCTTGAAAGAAATGCATCAGCATTCTTTCGTCATTCGAATAAGCCGACATCCTTCTATAGTATGACCGCACATGCACCTTGGGACAGGTATCTCCCTTATATTTATCAAATGTGGGAGCTTTAAACTTCAGCGGTACCCTTAGGCCAGGCACCAAACCCATAGTGGTCATATCTAAACCAGAAGCACTCTGATTCACAACACCTTTCATCTGCTCCTCGAGCATCTTGATTCGCTGAGTGTTGTCTACAGGACCTTCAAAACCTCTACCAGAGAAAGCATCCTCTTGTTGGTCTTCCATCCAATTACCATTCTCATTTCCGTACCCATCATACCCATTGTTACGACCAAGTCTAGTCTGATTCATCACAGGGCCCCGTCCCCTGTTACCATACCCTTGAGCGGCCCCGGCAGGTCCAAAAGCCATCATTCCAGCACCATTTCCGTTACCGAATCCACCATAGGCCTGATTAGCATTACCAAATACATCCTGTCCGAAACCCTGAGCGTTGAGCCCAAACTTCCCATCCTGGTTAGCATAATCAAACCCCTGGTCGTTATATCCAAATCCGTTATTACCGAAGCCATTACCTCCATTGTTATCACCGCCTAGATTGGCGTCTCCGAATCCAACATTGTTAATGACAGTCTCATTACCAACTCTGGTATTACCACGCCCGGTGCCAGCACCATTGTTCACATTCACAGCAGGTATATTCCCCACAGGTGGAGCTACTGGTGTTGGAGTACCATCCCCATGAATGGTGTCGACATGTACAGAATTGTGGTCTTCGTTTCTGTTCTCGGCATTCCTCACCAGCAATGGCTGCACCAAAGTTTGCAAGTTTTCCTGCCCTTTCACAATTGTCTCCATCGTCTGCATGAACAGCGCCAGCTTCTCACGCATTTCCTGCATCTCGCTCTGCATCTGGTCCATAACTCTTTTGCAGTTGGTACGAGTAGAGTATCGGTGAGGACGTTGACTTTCAATCCTGGAAGAACCTGAAGAGGGGCAGGAAATAAGATACAATCCAATAATTACCTGATGAATGCAATATGAATGCAAATGCAATTATGTAAATATGCTACAGGTTATATTCCCTCGATTCTAGTTCCGGAGAGAAAGCCATTACGGCAATGGAGTCCCTATCCAGCAAGCAATGAACCAGAAAATCCTCATATATAACAAATGCCCAGAGGCTGAGTACAACAGTTCAACTGAATACAACCGTAGAGACCTCGGCCAACAAGTCTGGCGATGGCCCGAATATAAGTACAAATAACAGAGGTAAGGCAAAGATACATCAGGCCAGATGACGCGCTCGGACGTCCTCTAATATCCTCATCGTCTCCGAGTGCCCTAGTCGGGAGATCAACTCCTGAATCAGTAAAGCATGCCGCTCGGTAGTGGATCTCAGCTTCGCGGCGTCGTCCCGGGAAGCTCCTTTGCTCGAACTCTCGTCAGATATGTACCTCTTGGAACTGGCCTTCTCCTCATAACCTCTCGACTTCTCGTCGCTGTCACTTACTCTGAGATCAGCAGTAATCCTAAGGGATGTTACTTCAGCAATCCTTGGTTCCTGAGTTTTAATGTGCCTCCAGCATAGCAATCTGCGCTTGCAGCTCGTCTTCGCGCTCTCTCCGCTTGGTAAGCGTGGCGTTCCACAAAGCTTCCCACTTGCTGATACGAGCATAAGCTTTGCTTAGAAGTTCCTTCTTGGAAGTAAGCACCTTGCTAACACCGTTCAAGGCTATCCCCACTTTTTCTTTCTTGTTGGTTGCTTCTGTCAGCTCTGATCCCAACCTGTTAATCAATTCGGTCTGTTCCTTCACAGTGAAGGTGGCTTCATTCTTTTCTCGTCGTAACTGGAAGATCTCCTTTTCTAACTCCTCGTTAGCTTTCTTCAATTCCTCATTTGCAGCCAACAACTTGTTATATTTCCCACTCTCTTCTGCAGGAGGTACCTCAATCAATGGAAGATACAGGGGTTCCACAGCAGGATAAGGCATCAAAGAAGTACTAGCTCTCTCACGGACCCACACCAAATAAGGACCATAAGCTCTGCTGTTGCTCTTACCGAGCAAAGCTTTCCCCCTCTTATGGATGTCAGCCCATGCATGTCTCAACCTGATCAAAGCAGCCTCGTCTAATGAGCCCGTGAGATACAGAGATTCCTGTATCTCAACCTCAATAGGAGCATCTCTCAAGGCATAACCAAATTGTCATACCAATAGTGAAGGATTATAGTTGATACAGCCTTTCCGTCCAATTAGGGGAACATTCGGAAAGCCACTGCAACTATATATAATGTCAGTACCAAGCATACCTCGATCAAACCAAATGATATTCTCAGCAGATAGCCCCATCAACCGGGAAGGCCAATCCAAAGTATCAATGGTATCAACAAACGGCCCAGTCTTCGGAAGGTGCCTCTGGAACCACCTGTACAAGAGAGGAAGACAGCAGGAAACATTCTTGCCACGACGTTTCTCATTCTTGTAGTGAATAGAATGATAAACATCGCCCAAGAGAGTAGGAACGGGATTCTTCGAGGCGAGAATCAAGAAGGCATCCGAGTCGACGAAGTCTGGCACGTTAGGAAACAAGACAATCCCGTAGATGAAAACAGCCAGAATAGCACTAAAGGCAACCCAACACCCATTCTTCACGCACTATGTAGCCTTCTCAACCAGGACAGATAAGTGAAAACCATAAGCTCCATTCAGCTTGACCAAGCCTCCTGGAAACTCAGAAGCATCCAAACTGACAATCTCTGCGAGCGTAGCTAACTCAGGCTCAGTATCAACGTGTACAAAGGGCATCTTATCTAGCACGGGGATACCCAACATAACATAATACTCCTCCAAAGTGGGTGCAAGAATGTAGTCTGGAAATAAGAAACATCTTAGCTGCGGCTCATAAAATTGCATCAAAGTATACACCCCAGTAGTCTCGGAAGCTGAAGGTGTGTACAACAAGCTAAGCAGTCTCCCATAGGATTCTCTGAACCCAGCCCTCACACTCTCATCTGCCAAAGCAACTAAACCCAATAATGAACTGATGTCTGGTGAATGCAACCTGTAAGCAACCGTCTTCTTCAGGGACTCCATGCCTGGCTAGAAGATATCCTAGAATCAGAGGGGAATGATCACCTGCAACATAAATACATGTTAATGAAATGCAATCATGAAAATGCACATGCATATGCAAACAAGGGATCAAGTGCACTGCTGATAGACTGGGCTGCTCTGTACTGGAGCTTGAGGACCATCCAATCTGCATCTCAAACCAAACCAACCACTCAAAAGAACCCTGTAACCACGTCTCACTGATAGAGATAAACCAGGTATTCTGAGGTCAAAGGTTTCCTGCAAACAGACCCTCCTACCCCTCACAGGGGTGTACTTAACTCGCAGACGAGGTACGGAATCCTATGCGGGTTCAACGTCACAGACTTTCAAGAGCGATGATACGATACCCAGAAGGTGTGGCATCATCATCCCTTGAAGCGGCCTCACTTAGTTGAATCCCAGTTGATAGGTTCCCAGAGTCGACAATCCTCGGGTCAGACAACCTGTCGAGCCCTAAGGGACAGGCAAGAAGCATCAAAGAGAATCTCGTCCGAGTGAGATTTCGCGGCTAGCTGGTGCGAGCTAAGCAAGCAGGCTAACCACTACTCTCTCTCTAAATCTATGTGTAACCTCAAGCCCAGGTCCGGCTTATCTCTCAACAGATTACCCCCTTCTCACGATAGCAATAACAATATAAAGCTGATAATAAAATGCGGAAAGTAAAGACAGAACAGTAAATCTATACAACACCCCTGACGGGAAAACAAGCGCTAGGATTGACTCGCGTAGGGAACCGTTGGAGTCCCCAGCAGAGTCGCCAGCTGTCGCTACTGCGAAAATCGGCGCCAGCTGAACAGAAGAGTCGCCACCGTGCGTTATTTATCCCAATGGAGGGAAAGGAAACGCTCAAAGTAAACTTACCGCAAATACGGGAAAGGAATGGTCATCGCAACCAAATCCTGGATTCGGGAGTCGGTTACGCAAGGGGAAGGTATTAGCACCCCTCACGTCCGTCGTACTCGACGGGATCCACGCTTGTTTTCTAGTACGAATTGTTATTCTATCTATTCTACAGGTCCGGGTTAAAAGAAAATAAAATGACTCGGCAAAGTATCGCACTTTATGCCTACGTATTCCCGTCTGAAACGAGAAATCAGAGTCAACGTAGTTCGCCTACCTACGGGAAAGGAGGGGAAGGTTGCTCGCTAGGATATCGCATCCTATGCCTACGTACTTTCATACAACATGAAAGATCAGAGCAAACGTAGTTCGGGCTACGGAAGACACAAGCTTGCCTTGATTGTTTTTATCCTTCTGAAAAAAAAAGTTTTCCTTGATTAAAAGTCCAAGCGGACAAAAATGACACTTTGATATTTGTTTTGAATCTTTTATGCAAGAAGTGTTTTTTTAGTGTGTTTGCAATCTCTGACGCACTAGAGACTATGATTTGAGAGTGACTACGTTGTATGTCACCCTAAGGGTAACACACTAAGCAATCAGATTACTGAAGAGTGACCCTCCAGCAACCTTTTCTCAAATAGCTTAAGGCTCGTAACGTACGACGTTGATTAACCTTATTACTGTGTTTTGAATTGTTCTGAGATGAGAAGGGAAAGACGCTCTAAAAAGCCTATGGTTGAAAAGGGAATCAAAACTACCCTAACGTTGTCATGCATGGATGAGAGCCTAATGTCTATCATATTTCTCTCTTGCGCAGAGAGAAACAGAGATCCTAGGGGATAAACGGCAAAAGAAACAGATACATACAGTAAAGCAGTAAAATGCATGAGATGCAACAAGAAACAATAGGCAAAGTGAAACAGCTTCACTTCAAACCTCAGGGGAAGATTAACAATACAACAAAGAAATAAAACCCCAAAACCGGCTCTGACAGCAACAGATGAATAACCAGCAAAAAGTTCACAGCAAAGGCCTCATTCAAGCTTCATCAATCTTCAAGCTTCATCAAGCACACTCCAAGAGGAGGATTAAACAATAAGATCAAGTCATAATGTTAAAGAACTTAATGACAACCAAAGGAAATCACTAAGAACTCAACATTGCAAATGAAAGGTATCCTCAAAGTTCTACTCACTTGGGCATACCACTCATCCCTCCTAAGGAGAGATGGAGCTTCCCAAGAAGGACTTTATGTCATTGGATGGAATAGAGATGGACAAGATACTCCATGTTTGAAGAAAGAGGCAAAACTAGTCTAATGCTCTTCCTAAAACCCTAGTTTCCCTAAGCTCCTACAAAAGCTCCACAAGAGGAAAAGCCTTCATCTCCAAGCTCCAATCTTCAATCCCAAGCATCTTCAATGAATCCAGAAGCTCCAACAAAAAAGAACTCAAGCTCAAACCAACTCCAAGGCAGCCAACCAAGCCAAACAAACCAAAGCACTCAAGAGAGGAAATCATAAACACAAGCCACTTGCAAAACACAAAGAAAATACAAAACCAAGTTGTAAAAATCTAATAAAATTCCTAAGGGAACATACATGTCTACCCTAACACATACTAAAAAATCAAAGCTAAATTCATCATCAATTGGAAGAACAAAATTCAACAAAACAGAGGTATCAATTAGGAAAGAAAAAGAGAAAACAAGCAACATGCAATGCAAGCATGCGAGTGGGAAATGCACCCAAGATCATGATTAAACAGCCAAAAACAATGACAAACATCCAAAATAATCCAATCCAAATGCAACACAAAGATCTATGATGATTCGGATCGAACCGGCACGCGAACAAGCAAGCAAAACAGCAAAACAGGCCCTCTGTTACAGTGTTAATCGAATAACGCCAGAGGTTAATCAATTAACCATTGAAAAACGCTTGAAAAATTGAATATTTGAGTTGTTTAATCGATTAACCATATAGGTTAATCGATTAACACTGTGCCAGAGGTGAAAAACAGCAGTTCAGAATCACTTTTCAGCAGCTTATCACTTAAGCAAACACTCCAATTATCATGTGATTGATCATGCACGAAATTAAACCAGTAAACATTGATTTAAACAACATGTAAACACAATAACACAACAAGATCATGGATCAAAATCAACATAATCAATCAAATGCAAAGATCCACATGCAAATTATGCAAATAAGTTCGAAAACAAAATCGGATCAGAATTCCAACCTTCGGATCAGAGACTTGATCCGGTAATTGTTGATTCAACTGTAAATGAGTAGATCTAAGAAAAGAAAACCAGAATTCTTCAAGATCCACACCAATTCTTGTAGTAGCAATGTAGATCCACCAAGAACAACTCCAAATAAGCCAAATAAACACTTCCAAGAACACTTCAAAATTCAGATCTGCTTGTGCACGAAAATTGGATGATGAAATGGAATTGATGGAGTGAATTAATGGAGGTTTAGCTCTTAGAAATCAATGATTCCAATGAAGAATCAATGATCTCAAGGAGAAGAGCTTTGGGTGAGGTTTTTGAGATTGGAAAATTAAGAGAGAATTGAGAGAAAATTGAGAGCAATTCTGAAATGAGAGTGAATTATGAGGATTCTTCTTGTGAGGTTTGGAGTGAATCAAATATATACACTCTTGGTTTGGATCCAAAGCAAGGATTGTAAAATGGCTTGGAAAATGTGGTATGGAATGAGGTTTGGGCATTTGGAGGGAAAATGAAATTTGATAATGTTCTAGATCCTTCCCAAGTGTGAAAATGCAATTTAAATGACCAAAATTGGACCCCAAAAGTGGTTGGACTTGAAAATTCACGTGCAAGGCAAAACCTGTTGTGGTTAATCAATTAACCATATAGGTTAACCGATTAACACTGTTAAAAATTTAAATCTGGACTGATTTTCAAATGGTTAATCGATTAACCCTATGTGTTAATCGATTAACACATTCAAAAATTTGAATTTGGCGCCTTTTGGAGGGAAATCTGCCCCTTTGCCCGTTTCCTGCCGTTCTGAACTCTGTTTAGCTGCTGAAAGTCATTCTTGATTGCTCTGACCCTGGGAACACTGTACATAACCCGAATGCTGCTTCTGACATGAAAAATGCCCTGCAAAATAAAATAAAATCGGCCGCTCGATTGCTGGGCAAAACAAGTGTTGAAGCCTCTAACATTTGTTGTTTAACCTCTTGCACTGAAATTTGCACCTGGAGCCACCTGAATGCCTTGATCCCCTGCTATATGAATGATATCATGATATGCAATGCAAATGATAATGCAATGAGACATAAATCAGGCAAGAAAAGGTTGAGCAAATTTTGGGGTGCAACACCTTGAACTTGGGAGGCACCTTGAAATCAGCAATCAATCC
Organism: Lathyrus sativus; assembly: GCA_963859935.3. NCBI lineage: Eukaryota > Viridiplantae > Streptophyta > Magnoliopsida > Fabales > Fabaceae > Lathyrus > Lathyrus sativus. Next base: position 25,165 of record CAWUDS030003461.1, read on the forward strand.
CAATTTAGACATGTCGACACCCATAGTGTTCAGGTTCTCGAAATTCCTCATCTTGTCCTCGAGTGCTTTAAATATCAGGCGTGCTTCAGCAGTCAGCTCTCCTTCAGCACCCTTCTGGGAGAACAAATCTTCTTGACGGTCTTCTAACCACGGCTGAGGCCCATACAGATTTCCAACACCTGTGTTGCCGTTGCCCAGTCCGACATTGACATTAGCTTCAAAATTTCCATTACCGACGCCAGTCGTATTACCGTTGAGCCCCATGTTAGCGATCACATTGCCGTTGGCAGTGCCATTCCCCCCAGTTACGGGGACACCATTCTGAGGAGTTTCAACAGGTGGAGGGGTTGGAACAGTCCCACCATGGAGCACACCATTGCTGTCAACCCTTGAAATCAGAGGCTGGACCAATGTTCTGAGCTGGTCCTGGCCGTTGGCAACCACTTGCATGAGCTCCATGAAGCGGTCCATCCTCTCTCGGAGTTCTTGAACGTCAGTCTGCACTTGCTCCATTGCTCTAGCTTGATTTGCTCTGGTCGGATAGCGGTGGATTGGTCTTTGATCAATCCTGGAACAACCTGAAACAACCTGCATACACAAAGGGTTAGAAAAAACGACAAAGTGGCCGTTATGCAGATGCTTCATGCAAATGCAAACGTGTGTCTGTGCGTTAGGGAGGTTCCCCCCCCCCCCCCCCCCCCCGATCCTAGTGCCTGAGTGCCAGTGCTGATAATAAGAAGTCTGAGTCCAGTCATAGAAATAACATCTCAGATATAAAAAAAGCCCATCAAGGCGGTACACAACGTCACTGGATACAAGCAGCATCAATAGCATAACCTCAACCAACAAGCCTGGTGATGGTCAGCATACAACAATGATCAACACAAAAGGATCACAAATATAGTCAAGCATGGCCACAGGCGCGGAACTCCTCTAATAGATTCCTCGTTTCTGGATGATCAGGCCGAGTGAGCAACCCTTCGACGAGTAACTCCCTCCGCATAATAGTGTACTGAAGTCCTTCAACTGAGTCTTCCCATGCTCCTTCGCCGAAACAATCTTCTAGCTTCCGCTTCTTGGATTCAAACGTCAGTTTGCGCTCCTTCAGGTTAGCAAGAGCCTTGTTTAGCAGTCCTTCAGCGGCATATCTGCGAGCGGTTTCTTCATCAAACCTCTTCTCACTAGCCTTCACCTGGGCTTTCAACTTGGATATCTGCTGCTTCAGCTTATCCTCCCGTTCTTTGCCGTTGGCTAGGGTGGCCTTCCAATGTTGATTAAACTTGGATATCCTCCGATACGCTTCATCCAAGTGCTGCTTCTTAGTGGCCAGTACGTCATTGACAACTTTGAAGTCCCGGCCCAAACGCTCACGCTCAGCCATCTGCTTAGTCAAATCCGTCCCTAACTAGTTCACCAGCTCTGTTTGCCTCTTGAAGGAATGGACGGTTTCGCTTCTCTCGCTTCTGAGTTGAGCCAATTCTTTCTCCAGTTCTTCATTTGCCTTTTTCAGCTCATCTCTCTCAGCTAACACCTGGTTGTGCTGCTGAATAGGCACGGTGGTAGGCTCTTCAATCACTGGAGGGCTTTCTAGCTGGGCTGGTGGAAACTGCATCCCTATAATATCTGCTCTGGCTTTGATCCAGGTCACATACGGAGCGTAGGCTTGGCTATTACTTTTCCCCAGCAACGACTTTCCCCGCTTACAGATACCATTCCAAGCGTGCTGAAGCTTAGATAACATATCCCCCTCTAGAAGACCGGTGAGGTACAGAGATTCCTGCACCTCTTCATCCTTCGGCGGAGCTCTCAAAGCATAAGCAAACTGTCGAACCAGCAGAGATGGATTATAGTTGATACAACCCTTCTTGCCTATCAAAGGCACATTCGGAAACCCGCTGCAGCTGAAGATAATCTTAGTACCCAACCTATCTCTATCAAACCAGGCAATATCCTCCACTGATAGACTCATCAAGCGCTCAGACCACTCAGCTGTGGCTGCAGACGAAGCAAAGGGACCCTTCTTGGGTAGGTGACTATCAAGCCAGCTATAGAGCAGGGGCGCACAACACGAGACATTCTTACCCCTTCTGTTCTCATTTTTGTAGTGGACGGAATGGTAAACATCTCCTATCAAGGTAGGGACTGGATTCCCTGATGCAAAGATGTGGAAAGTGTCGAAGTCTACAAAGTCAGGCATATTGGGGAACAAAATGATGTCGTATATGCACAGAGCAAGGATGGCGTTGAACACGACCCAACATCCGTCTTTGGCGCACTGTTGAGCCTTTCCCACTAAGAACTGCAGGGAGAAACCGAGAACCCTGTTCCAACTAGACAAGACCAACTCGGAAGCATCCAGATGAAGTGAAGGAGCTAGACTAGCCAGATTAGGCTCAACATCCATATGAACAAAAGGCATCTGACTCTTGATAGGCACACCTAACAAATCAGCATACTCTTCCAGTGTAGGTGCGAGAATAAAATCCGGGAAAGTAAAGCATCGCAAAGGAGGATCGTAGAACTGCAGCAAGGCGTGCAACCCATTCAACTCAAACACAGAAGGTTTACGAACCAAGCTGAGCAGTTTCCCATAAGACTTTCTGAATTCACCTCTCACAGAATCATCTGCCAAAGCAATCAAACCAGTCAGCTGAACAACATCAGGAGTAGGGAGTTTGTAGGCCACAGTCTTCCTCAGAGAACCCATAGTAGCACAATAGAAGGCAAGAAAACCTGAACCGGGGGAGACGGTACCTGCACCACAAACACACGTTAATGATATGCAAATGAGTATGCAAAACGATGCAAAATGCAATCATGCAGCAGGAGATCAAGACGACTGTGCTGTTGAAGAGATGAAGGTGAAGATCTTGTATCAACAAAACCATAATACTGCTCTGTCAAGAACAACCCTATCTCTGATGAGAAGAAAACCCTGATATCGGACCATGAATTCTGCTTTGTCAAGAACAAACACACATCTGATAATAAGGACCTCTGATACAGGACCATAAATCTGCTCTATCAAGAACAATCATATATCTGATGATGAGAACCTCTGATACCAACAAAACTGATTCACTATCAAGAAAACCAGGTAGTATGAAGGTTAAGGCTTCTTGCAACAAACCCAACCCTGCTCACAGGTATGGACCTATACTGACACAAGTTCGGCATCCTATGCGGTCATCAGCGTCACAGACATTCAAGAGGGGCGATACGATACCCAGAAGGTGTGGCATCACCGTCTCCTGAAGCAGCCTCACTCAGCTGAATCCCAAATGATCAGTCCCCAGAGTCGACAATCCTCCAGACCAACAACCCCTCAGGCCCAAAGGGCCGGAAAAGAAGTCAACCGGGAGAACCTCGTCTGAGCATGGATTTCATGAGACACTAGTGCCTGCAAAGCAAGCACGCGCCCACTAATTTCCACAACTAATGCTAGGTACACTCAAGCCTGGGTCTGGCTTCTCACTCATCAGAATGCCTCTCCCACAACAACATAGATAATCATATCATACTGAAAATAAAAATGCGATAAACAAACACAACCCAACAAGTAATCGTACAAGCGCTAGGATTGACTCTCGCAGGGGACGTTGGATCCCCAAACTGACTTGCATGAGGGACGTTGGATCCCAGGAAACGATAATGTCCCCAGCAGAGTCGCCAGCTGTCGCTACCGCGAAAATAAGGTGCCGGCAAAACAGAAGAGTCGCCACCTTTCGTTATTTATCCCTCAGAACGGGAAAGGAAACGATCAGAAAAACCTGACGAAAAGGTATAAGACAAGGTCATCACAACCATTGTTTGGGTTCGGGAGTCGGTTACGCAAGGGGAAGGTATTAACACCCCTCATGTCCATCGTACTCGATGGGATCCATGCTTGTTATGTTTATCTGACGGGTTGGTTTTATCTATCTACCTATCAAGGCTGGTCTAAAAAGAAAAGAAAATGACTCGGCAAAGCGTCGCACTTTATGCATACGTATTCTCATCAGAGAATGAGAAATCAGAGTCAACGTAGTTCGGCTAACTACGGGTGATGTGGGAAGGTGGCTCGCCAATACGTCAGTATTGTGCCTACGTACTCTCAACAGGTATGAGAGATCAGAGCTTACGTAGTTCGGGATAATACGGATTACGGGGATTCAAATTCATCTATTTTATCGAGTAGGGTTAACAAACAGTTCCAGCAGTTCGGTGTATGCAGCTCAACCCTTGGAGACTTATGCGTTACTGTTTGCGGTAGAACTGGGAGTTAACGACACTCTTTTCTTCAGAAAAGCTTCCTTTGAATTATGGGCCCACGGGGCAAAAAGGTTTGAAGTTTGTTTTCTGTCTTTTACGAAGAACTGTTTTTTAGCTGTGTGCAACCAATATCGCACTAGAGACTATGACCTGAGAGTGAATGCGTCACATGTCACCCAAAGGGTGCCATACTAAACATCCAAGCTGTCGAAAAGAAACTCTCCGACAACCCTTTCTCAGATAGCTTAAGGCTCGTAACGTATGACGTCAGTTAACCCTTATTACTGTATTTTACTTTGTTTTGAGATGAGAAGAGAGAACGAACAGGTTCAACTAAGGGGAGACTATCAAGTCCTAACAGTTGTCATGCCAAGGATTCATCCTATGGTTGAGGTTTGAAATAGGGAACTCCTAGAAGTTATCATGCATAGGTTTCAACCTAAAGTTCTAATCATCACTTCCTTATCAAAGGAAGTGAGATTCCTAGGGGATCATGTCAATGATAAACAGAAACAGATAAAGCATCAGCTTAAACAGTAAATAGTAAACAGTAAACGACTGTAAAATGCATGCAATGCAAGTGAGGGAGGAAATGTGTATGGGGCATCAGCCTCCACAAGCTCGTCTCGACCTCAAGCCAGATATGAATAACTGCAATTATACAGAGGAAATAACATGCTATCAAGCAAAACACAATAACTGCAATCATACAGAAGAAATGAAATAAAATTCCATCAAGCAAATCACAACCCACATAGGCAAGGGAGCAGAGCTCTACCAAATACCCGCAAGCAAAGCCATACAGTAACAATACAAGTAGAAGGAGCAACTCAACCTCTAGTGCAATCATGCTCCTAGCTTAAATCAGTCTAAACATGAACTTATTCTAATGCATCAAGCAAATCAAACAAGTCACATCAATACAGTTGCACAGAAAGCAAACAGACAAGAAAAGAAAGCAGATCAACCACTCCCACAGCTTCACAGCAAAGCTCCTCTGACATCAGTTCAGTCCTCAGTCTTCAACTATTCTTCAAAACTATTCCCTTCAATAGCAAATATCAACTTGCTTCTTCAAGCTTCAATCTTCATGGTAGACTCCACCTTCAGGCTTTCATCCTCAATAGCAAGTATCAACTTGTTCCTTCAGGGACTCAATGTATTGAACTCACAAGTATCAACTTGCTTTCCAATCTCAAGCTTCAGCTTCTTCATTCAATCTCCAATGGATTCCCATCACAAGTATCAACTTGTTCTTCTTCTTCTTCAAGCTTCAGCTCTTTCTTCTTCACAAGTATCAACTTGCTCTTCCTGATCTTCAAGCTTCAGCTTCAATGGCAGTCTTCAAACACAGAGAAGTAGCAACTTCTAGCCTTCAATCTTCTAACAAGGAACTCTATCCTTTGGCAAGGGATAAAGATTCATCTAACAAGAGCAAGATTTGGATGATTGACAGCAGAGTAAAGACCAAAGGTCACCACTAAGCATCCTATCATCAGAGAAAGGGACCCTCAAAGGTTCTACCAACTTGTAAAGAGCCACACATCCTACCAAAGGAGGGATGAGGTCTTCACAAGGGGACCTTACATCATAGGGAAGAATGGAAGTGATCAACATCTTCCATGTTTATGAAAGAAGAGAATCTATCTAGAAGCTCTGCCTACAAACCCTAATCTTAACACCTAAACAACACTACCCCAAAAGAAGGGAAATCTTCACATCCAAGCTTCCTCATTCAATTCATGGTAGCCCAAGCTTGTCTTCACTACCATCCAAGAGCAAGAGAGGCAAAACCCTAATCTAGGGGAACTAAAGAAGTCAATCTAATTGAATTAGCAAGTTAGGATCACCTAAAACCTAGTACTAAAGTTAATCCTAACTAAAATACTAAAACCAATTGTAAAATCCTACAAAAATAACTATGGGACCCTAATTCAATCATGAATCTACCATACAAAAATTCAGAGGTTGAATCATCCACCAAGTCCTAGAAATAAATCCTAAATCACAAGGTACTAAACATAAACCCTAAAAATAGAGCACCTAAAGTTTCAACTTAAAACTATATCCTAACTTCATCACAAAAATGTGAGAAAAATCTAAGGGGATCATGCATATCTATGCTATCTACACACAAAACATCAAGGCAAGAATCATCACCAAGGGCTCAAACCAAATTCATCAAAATAAGGTATCAACCATGGTTATTTTAATATCAATTAATATTCAAAAAATGCAAATAAAATCAAAAATGCATGAATTACTAATATTTTTTATCTACAAAATTCTAGATTCAATAATGAATCAGGGGGAAAAAGTTTGGAATTAATTGAGTTAATCTTCTATTTTTTTATGAATTATTTCCTAAGCCATATAAAATGATGAAAAATAAAGGAAAATAAGAGAAATTGATAAACAAGCGTGGCAAATAGCAAGAATAATCAGTTTATTTCTGGATTGGGCCAAGGGGGGGGGGGTGTTGATATCAATCAGAGTGCTAAGCCCAACACAACTCAATTAATGAAACGGTGCGTTTCATTCTAATGTCTGTCTTCAGAATTTTCAAGCAGATCATGGCCTTCCATTTCATGCTTGAGTCAAGGGTCAAACCTACATCCAACGGGCATGCGTCATCGTCCCAGATTTAAACTCAAATGGAGGGAACCCTTCAGACGGTGGCCTGAGTTACAGCGCCACCGTCTTCTCCGGTGAGCCAACCTCCACAGGTCATCAAAAACCACAAAACCAATCACTATCCTACTCCAAATTTGATGTTGATCACGAATCCACCCTCAGAATTCTCTAATTCCATCTCTAACTCAAAATACGATGACATTTTCAGAGTTCACTCAAATCTTTATTTTCACCATTCTTTAAATTAAAGGTCTCAAATTAATCCTCACTCTTCACTGATCAATTTCCACCATCTAGCCATGAATAACCCTTCAAGAATCGTGAGATATCATCCTCAACAGAAAATGGTCACACACCTATTTTGTCTCTAATTCACCAACTTATGATCCTAAATCCAACTACAGGTTACAAGGATCTTAACCACATATATATTTCTAAGTTTCTCCTCCTAAATCATGCATAATGATGAAATATACAAACCTGGTTTCAGAGAGGTAACAGAGGTGGTTTTTGCTCACTTCAACTGCCAAGATGATGCAGACACGTTCAAAATTCAATCTCCAAGCCTTTGCACACCTTGATTTGGCTTGATTCCCTCTTGAAATGAAAACCCGATTTCAACATGAACCTTCAAAATTTCAATGGCTCCTTCTCTTACCAGCTTCAATTCCTTCCAAAAAAATGGCTGAGCTCACTCACTAGCTTATATAGAAATGATTAGACTCATCTAGAAACTTCTGGATCCATCCAAATGAGATTTTGGATTTTCAATTTCTCTTCAAAATATCACCCATGGCAACCACCATTCTGACTCCTTCTTGGCATGGCTATGTGTGTAATCATCTTCTCATGAGATTTTGAATTGGTTTAGAGTGTTATTTTCCTTGCTTGCAAGCCAAAGGCAGGTGTTGATTATGTTACTTCACCATGAAGAAATAAAGTAAAAGTGATTGAAATTGGGCTCAATTCAAAAAAGTAATATTTCCATTGTTTCTAAAATGTATTTTCCAATCAAAATTACCTATAAGTTTGTATCATTTGGACATAAATCAATTTATTTGAATTTCTTGCCTTTTATGCCTTTTAATTCTTTCTTTTTTCAAAATTTCTTGAACCGAGTCTCTCCTTGAGCCATTTCAATGCCTCCTTGATGCATGGTCAAGGTTAAAACACCATTTTGAGCAACTTTCTAATTGAACAAAATTTCATTTGAGGCCTCTAAGTTGGTGAAAATGGCCTATGATCACAAATGACCTATAATCACCAAATGTCCAAAATACCCTTGACTTGTCAAAGCCATAACTTGAGTTCTACAAATCCTATCAAGGACTTATAGCACTCTATGGAAATCTAAGAGAATAAGGAAAAACATTCATGTTGACCAAAAGTTCATAGGAATCATCCTTCTTGGGCAAAAGTTTCATGCAAGTTGGGGTAACTTTCAAGCTCCAAATTCACATACCTCAGATGACTTGTAACCTGTCAAGGCCATAACTTGAGTTCTACAAATCCTATCAAGGACTTCTAGCACTAAAATTAAAGCTAAGACCATGCTCTACAACACTCATGTTGAGGGCAAGATTGTCGCTTCCACGAAAATAAGGTGCTGGCAAAACAGAAGAGTCGCCACCTTTCGTTATTTATCCCTCGGAGCGGGAAAGGAAACGATCGGAAAAACCTGACGAAAAAGGTATAAGACAAGGTCGTCGCAACCGTTGTCTGGGTTCGGGAGTCGGTTACGCAAGGGGAAGGTATTAGCACCCCTTACGTCCGTCGTACTCGACGGGATCCACGCTTGTTGTGTTTACTGGCTGAGTTGGTTTATCTATCTACCTATCAAGGCTGGCTTAAACAGAAAAGAAAATGACTCGGCAAAGCGTCGCACTTTATGCCTACGTATTCTCATCAGAGAATGAGAAATCAGAGTCAACGTAGTTCGGCCTACGACGGGTTACGGGGAAGGTGGCTCGCCAATACATCAGTATTGTGCCTACGTACTCTCAAAAGATATGAGAGATCAGAGCTTACGTAGTTCGGGATAATACGAATTACTGGAGGTTCAGATTCATCTGTTTTATCGAGTAGGGTTAAACAACAGTTCCAGCAGTTAGGGACAAAGCCTGTTTGCGTTGGCGCTGAAGTTTAACGACACTATTTTCTTCAGAAAAGCTTCCTTTGAATTATGGGCCCACGGGGCAAAAAGGTTTGAAGTTTGTTTTCTGTCTTTTACGGAAGAAGTGTTTTTTATTGTGTTTGCAATTTCAATCGCACTAAAGACTATGACCTGAGAGTGAATGCGTCGTATGTCACCCAAAGGGTGCCATACTAAACATCCAGACTGTTGAAAAGAAGCTCTCCAACAATCCTTTCTCAGATAGCTTAAGGCTCGTAACGTACGAAAGAAATCATTCATGATTACTGTATCTTAAGCTGTTTGAGATGAGAAGAGAAAGGCTCTACTAAGGGAGACTATCAAGTCCTACTGTTGTCATGCCAAGGATTCATCCTATAGTTGAGGTTTGAAACAGGGAACTCCTAGAAGTTATCATGCATAGGTTTCAACCTAAAGTTCTAATCATCACTTCCTTATCAAAGGAAATGAGAGTCCTAAGGGATCATGTCAATGATACACAGAAACAGATAAAGCATCAGCTTAAACAGAAAACAATAAACGACTATAAAATTCATGCAATGCAAGTGAGGGAGGAAATGTGTGTGGGGCAGCAGCCTCCACAAGCTCATCTCGACCTCAAGCCAGATATGAATAACAGTAATCATACTGAAGAGATAACAACATGCTATCAAGCAGAATATCAGTAAACTGCAATCATACAGTAAAAATAACATGCTATCAAGCAAACTAAACACATGGGCAAGGGAGCTGGGCTCTACTGAATACCCGCAAGCAAAGCCATACAGTAACAATACAAGCAGAGGGAGCAACTCAACCTCTAGTGCAATCATGCTACTAGATTAAAGTCAGTCTAATCATGGGCTTATTCTAATGCATCAAGCAAGTCAAACAAGGCACATCAGCACAGAAAAGAAAACAGACAAGAAAGCAGACCAACGACTCTCTTCCAATTCCAAGCTTCAGCTCCTCTAACAGCAACTCAGTCTTCAGACTTCAACCACCCTTCAAGGCTATCCTCTCTCATGACAAATATCAATTTGCTTCTCCAGGTCTCATCCCTTCAACATAAGTTTCAACTTAATCTTCTTCTTCAAGCTTCAGCTTTCCAATCAATTCCATCTTCAGGCTTCACTCTTAGCTACAAGTATCAACTTGATTCTTTCAGGCTCTCAATGCATCAATGTAAGTATCAACTTATCTTTTATTCCTCAAGCCTCAACTCTACACTCAATCTCAATTGAATCCTCTTCATAAGTATCAACTTAGTCTTCAAGCTTCAGCTCTCTTTGCTTTACCAGTATCAACTTGGTCTTCTCTCTTCTACAAGCCTCAGCTTCTCAGAGTAATCTTCAATCACTTAGAAGTGTCAACTTCATCCTTCAATATCCTTTAAGCAAGGAACTCTTCACTCTTCATTCCATCTTCATTGGGTCTTCAAGTATCAACTTGTTCTTCAAGCCCTTCAAGCTTCAGCTACAATGGCAATGCTCAAGGAAACATCCTCTTCCACCCACTCCAATGAAGTCTTCATCTTCAAACTCAAGTCCAACATCTCTCAAGATACTCAAACCAGAAGACAGTTGATTTAACAGAGTGAAAGGAAATGATAAACAGCTTACTGACAACCAAAGGAAGCCTGTAAGGGTTCATCATTATGAGAGACTGATTCCCTCAAAGTTCTACTTCCCAGATAAAGCCACTCATCCTTCCAAAGGAGGTATGTGAATATATGAGAAGGACTTTTAGTCATTGGGAGGAATGGAGGCACAAGATGCCTTCCATGTTTGTGAAAGAAATCATTCTAACTACAAGGCTCTCCCTATGTCCTATCTCCTAATCTTCATCAGACACCTTCAGGCTCAAACAAATCCAAAGCTCCAAGCAACTTCAAGCATCCTCCTCTTGTCTTCAACTTGTCTTCAATCTCAACCAAAGGCAAACCAAGCACAAACCCTAATCTAAGGGAACTAGAGAAGTTAAACTAAATGAATTAGTAAATTAGGGTCACCTAAAACCTAGTACTAAAGTTAGTCCTAACTAAGATACTAAAATCAATTGTAAAATCCTACAAAAATTACTATGGGAACCTAGGTCAATCATGACTCTACCACATTATTTTCAAAGATCAAACCATCAAATTGGACCTAGAACTAAATCCTACATTACAAGGTATCAAACCTAAAGCCCTAAAAGGAGGCACCTAAATATCAATCTAGAAAGTACACCTATTTTCATCACAAAAATGTGAGAAAAATTCTATGGGATCATACATGTCTAACCTAATCACACACAAAAAATTAGACTCAAAATCATCACCATGAGATAAAAAAAAATTCCACAAAATTATGCTTCAAACATGAACATTTTAATATCAATTAAAATGAAAAATTCCAATTAAATCAAAAATTACATGAAATGAAAATATTTTTTCTCTAAAAAATAATAGACTCAATCATGAGTAATATGAAAAAATAATGGGTTTAATTGGATAAATTTTCAATTAATTATGATTTTTGCAAGAACCATAAACAAAATGAAAAAATAAGAAAATCCAATTAAAATGAATAAGCGCGCGGTGTGGATAGTAATCATTTTCAGTTAAAATCCTGGGTTGGGCCTTCAGGGGGTGTGAATAGAGCTCAGATCACTAAGCCCAAAACATCAAATAAATGAAACGCATCGTTTCATGCTTCGGAAATCCTTCACAACTCAACTTTAAAACACAGTCGTTGGATCAACTTCTAGTTAATGGTCAAGCTCTCATCCAATGGTGAAAACTTCATCTCCTACCTCTGGCCATGGAAATGGAGGGAAGAACCAGAGTTCAAACATGGTTCTTGCTCAATTCGAACTTCATCATATCTCCATCGAAACGCATGATTCAAAGCACTAATACACTCTAAATTCCACACTGAACACAACCATGGTCTTAGAAACAATTGAAACATCCTCTAACCCTAAACACGACCGGGGATCAAAATTCTGACCAAGAATCAATTGTCTCCAATCTTGAAATTGCTTGGTCTAAAATGCTCATCACATTACACTGATCAGTTTCCCCTATAGAATTCATATTATTGCTCACTATACACCAAGTTCTTGATCCAAACTGAAATGGTGTCATCACCTTGAACATAACCAAATGCTCTCAAACTCTCCAGAATCCATCCCCTAGTTGTCTCTAACCATTCTAACCTAACAATTTGACTTAACAATGCTTAAATTAAGGTGTATGGTGAAAGTTACAAACCTGGGATTTCTTGAATAACAGATGCACCAAATCTTCACTTCAACACTTCAATCCTTCCAGAATCGTTCCTTGTATCAAGATATAGCTTCTGTTTGCAAAAGAATTGATGGAAGATGCTTGCAACTCCAAACCCGATAGTGACTTGCAGCAGGTGGAACTCAAAATCTCATGCACGATTCAGCCATGTTCTTGCTCTCAATTTGCTATGGAATCACTCAGTAACTCATAAGGAAGAGATTGCAATAGAAAGAATCGATTGAAATGGTGTAGAAATGAAGAATGGATTTCAATTTGCAATGAACAAATTCTGAATCCCAACTCTCTCTCCTCCCTCAACTCTCACCAACCTCTTCCATGGACCTCTTCTAAACCATATATAGAATGATTCAGAACCCTCTAGCACCTTCTGGAACCATCCAAGGAGATTTTGAAAATCTCATGCCATGGTTTCTCATTTCAAGCCATACTCACACCAGTCCATGTTTCCCTTGTTTTCAGCTCCAATTCTGAATTGAAAATCTCCTTAGATGATATGTATGAGATGTTAGGATGCTCGGATAGCTTGTACATTGATCCCTCTTATGTTTTGCAAGTGTAACTTAGATTACAAGTAACTTATGATAAGTCCCTTAATTTAACCTCAAATCAAAATTGTAATAATGCCATTGTTTCTAAAATGATTTTTCCATTCAATTTGGTAGGTCACTTGCATTGTTTTGGTTATGTATTGAAAATTCCCAAAAATAGGTCACTTTAATACATTAAATCCTCCTTTATTTTGACCATTTTGACAAGTATGAGCTACAAGCATTTCCAACATCTCATGACCTCCTTACTAGCCTTAAAACATCATTTTGAACAAGTTTGATGTTGAAGATTTTTCCATTTGAAGCTTGTAAATATGAGTTATGGCCTTATGCCTGAAATGACCTGTAATCTCCAAATGACCAAAATGCCCTTGACTTGTCAAAGCCATAACTTGAGTTCTACAAATCCTATCAAGGACTTCTAGTACTCTCTAGAAAGCTAAGAAGATAAGGAACAAAATTAATGTTGACCAAAAGTTCATAGGAATCATCCTTCTTGGGCAAACGTTTGATGCAAGTTGGGTGACTTTCAAGGCCCCAGATTCACATACCTCAGATGACCTGTAACTTGTCAAAGTCATAACATGAGCTCTACAAATCCTATCAAGGACTTCTAGTACTCAAATTAAAGCTAAGAAGAAGCTCTACAACATTCACATTGGGGGCAAGATGAGATGACCATCACATCTTGAGCTAAACTGCCTTGAAGATAGGGGTCAAACTAGGGGATTTTACACTGTCAAGCCCTAGAAACCCTAGCTTGAAACTTCTCAAACTCTTCAATCATGATGCGTTAACCTTGGAATCATCCTTATAGCATCTCAATTCATTAATCCATGATCACATGGCTCTTGGATTAGGTCTCAACCTTGTTCAAATCATCAGTTGACCTAGGGTTGACCCAGTCAAACCCTAATTACACCAATCATGGCTGAGTCTTCTCAAACTTGCACCATGACCTATCTAGGCTTAAAGACATCTCATGAGCTCTCTCAAGGCTTCAAGTCCATCCTCATGGTCTCAGAATCATCTGATGGCTTCTCACAACTCTCAAGTTAGGAGGCACACACTCTTGGTTTCAACCACTCATTCTGAGAATCCTTTAACTTCTATGACAAGGATATCAACCCTTGAACACTTGAATAACCTTCTTGGATAGCTTCACAATCTTGTGTAGCTCTTGATTGGTACTCATACCTCTTGATCTCCTGCACACATGTCAATGAAATGCAAATGATAATGCTAATGTGAATGAAATGAAACACAAGCTAGGTAAAGAAATGTTGGTCAAATTTTGGGGTGCAACAAAGATGAGATGACAATCACACCTTGAGCTAAATTGCCTTGAAGATAGGGGTCAAACTAGGGGATTTTACACTGTCAAGTCTTGGAAACCCTAGCTTAAAACTTTTCAAACTCTTCAATCATGATGAGTTGACCTTGGAATCATCCTTATAACATCTCAATGTATCAATCCATGATCACATGGCTCTTGAATTAAGTCTCAACCTCATTCAAATCCTCAGTTGACTTAGGGTTGACCCAGTCAAACCCTAATTGCACCACTCATGGTTGAGACTTCTTAATCTTGCACAATGACCTGTCTAGGCCTCAAAGTGATTTTCAACACTTCTCATGAGCTCTCTCAAGACCTCAAGTCTATATTCATGGCTTCAGAATCATCAGATGACTTCCCACAACTCTCAAGTTAGGAGACACACCCTCTTGGTTTCAACCACTCTCTTTGAGGCTCTTTTAACTTCTCTGACAAGGCTATCAACCCTTGAACACTTGAATAACTTTCTTAGCTAGCTTCATAGTCTTGTGTAGCTCTTGATTGGTGATCCTACCTCTTGATCTCCTGCTTACATGTTAATGAAATGCAAATGATAATGATAATGTGAATGAAATGAAACACAAGCTAGGTAAAGAAATGTTGAGAAAATTTTGGGGTGCAACAGCTGCCCCTATTCAAACGGCTTGGACTTGACTGGGTGAGAAGCGAACGGCTCTCAAACAATCAAGGTACGAGACGGTTGAATACCAACAAACCCGGAAATTTGCCAACTGCACAAGTACACGGTACTCTGGTGGGAACAAATCTTCGGAAACTGAAATAATAGCTGCACGACAACTAGCTGGAGAATTACTGATCTGAATCCCCGTCAGGATGATTCTCTGATCTATCTGATATCATTGCATCCTCAAATCATCAAGGGGTCACCGGTTACACGGTAATTGGCGATCTGCCAACCGCACGGGTAAACAATACTTGGATTGGTAGGAACATCTTCAAAACTGAGCATGACAGTTGCGCGGCAACTTGCTGGGGAATTAGTCACACGTAACCGGTGAAAAGGTCGAATCTCCGTCAGGATGATCATCTGATTTCACTACAGCTTCTTCCTGAAGTCATCAAGGGATCACAGGTCATCCAGCAACCGGCGATACATAGCTGGTATTGCCGTCAAGCATTCTGCAACATGTCAGCAGAAGAATTCCTCGGGATTCATCAGGTCATTAGGAACTTTTTAACAATCAAGTTAATTATGTCGTCGGGCCTTCAAAGAAATTTTCGGGCATTAGTCGGACTTTGTCAGTAAGTCGGAGATAGAATCCTCGGTCAATCATGAATCAAATAAGGATATACAATCTTTTTTCGTCAGGCACTCCGCATCAGCTGAGAGAACTGCTTCGTCAATACAGTTGGACTTCATCAATAAGTCTGGGGTTTCGGCACCGCTGCCGGACTTCAATCATCAAGTCTTCAAGGAAATTTCAATTTCGCTGTTCAAAAACCTGTTGGGGATGACACATCTCCGCTGGGGATTCTGGAGAACTATCAAGTAACTCTGTTTCGGGTGATTCAGAAATCATTCTAGACAAATAAACTCTGCTGAGGGAATCAAGAATCATCTTGAACAATCAACTCCGCTGGGGACTTCAAGAATCGCCCTGAACCAATAACTCTGCTGGAGATTTCAGGAATCATCCTGAGCAAACACTCTGCCGGGGGCCCTAAGCATCAACTTGAGCAACCAACTCTGGCGACTTCACTGGGGATTTTAAGAATCATCTTAGGCATACAACTTCGCTGGAGAATTCAAGAATCATCTTGGGCAAAAGACTTTGCTGGGGAATTCAAGAATCATCCTGAATAAACACCTTCTGAGATTTCAGGAATCATCCTGAGCAAACACCCTGCCGGGAGACACCTGCAAAACAAGAACAGTAACGACCTAGCTCATGTTTCATATGCATATGTTTGACAATGGCGCAATGCTCCACACGGTGGAAATGCTACGCGTTTTTAGGGTAAATGCTATGCAATCATGCAAAATGCTACGACCCCATCAGCAAAATAAATGCTGAAGGGAGAATCCTCCTGTCAAGGAGAAAGAACCACTCAGGTGGGGGAAGGAATCATCCTGCCGAGGAGAAGAAGTCACACCGATCTCAATTGGATTCCGCCTGGGGAAAACGAACTTCAGTTGACTGCTGCAGGGGAGTAAGGTTCTTCGAGAACTTGGACTCGCTCAACTAGGTAGTCAAACCACAAACTGTTGAGGAAAACGATGTCAATCGCAGAAATAAACTGTCCGGCCTTCGCGGCTAAAACTTTCCTGGAGATAACGACTCCGACGGGGAATTACAGCATCAGCTATTCAACACTCTACTGAGGAGCACCAATCATGGCTTTAACGGCTTTCCGAGACTCGGCTCTCTTGGGGAACTGCCAGCTTGGCTGGGGAAGAAGGAATCATCCTGCTTACTGGGGAGAGCACGACTTCGTGGGGAATTTCAATTCCGCTGAAGACTTCAGTCTGAACTTTTGAAAGCCGCATACTTCAGTATATGACTCAGCTGGGGAGATGACGTTCCTTCAGGATGCATCTGATTGGGGAGAGAATCTTCTCTGGTTGGGGAGACATCAATGCTTACGATCTCATGTACAGACTCCACGGGGAGAGGCTGCTGAACTCGCTGGAGAGGAAGGAATCATCCTGCTTGGGAACGCATACGGCGTACTGTCTGGAATATGCTATACCTGCAACAACACAAACAAACAGACAAGATACCCTTCTCAAAGGGACCTATCAAGGTTATCATCTTGTGACAATGTTCTAGTAATTCATTGTTTCAACAATCAGTGGTCTAGGCCAGTAAGTTTATGTATGCGCATTTTATCAAAAACATCGGCGTTCTTTTTCGCAAACAAAACAGATAAGTGCTAAACAAGCAAACATAATTGCTGAATAGTATACATTTTATTGATAACAAACCCCTGAATGGGTGAAAATGTTTTAAAACAGATGCAAGCTCCTGGAATGAGGAAGCTGCGCAAATATAAAACATAAATATACATTAGTATATACACAAATATCTGCAACGAGGCGTAGACAAACACCATGAGTTTATCCCTCTATGACCCACTCGACTTTGATACTTCTCCGACGCTTCAACTTCAGAAGAGATTGATTCAGATAAACGGCCCTCAGGTCTTCCAAACCACTAAACAATGAAAGTCCATACGCGGAATGCAGTCATTTGATTTTTCAAATCCCTAACTTTTGCCTGAATCGCCCTTTTGGGTTTTCGATTCACCGGGATACCCTTTTTTGCCAAAGTCGCCTTTCCAGGGTTTCGACTTTGCGGGCGTACATTCTTTTCTTTTATATCCCTAATTTTTGCCCGAACCTTTTTCCTTTTTTATGGTTCGCCGGGATGCCCCATTTTTGCCTGGATATTCTTTTTCTTTCCAGCGGGTCGTTTTTTAAGCAAAGTATTTTTTTACTGCGTCCGCGTTCACTGGGGATGCAAAATCTTCGCCATCCATCGTGGATAACAACAAGGCTCCTCCCGAAAAGACCTTGCTGACGATGTATGGACCTTCATAATTGGGAGTCCACTTGCCCCGATGATCGGAGTGTGGAGGAAGAATCTTCTTCAGGACGAGATCACCCGTCTGAAAGCTTCTAGGGCGCACCTTTTTATCATAAGCTTTCTTCATTCGGCTCTGGTACAGACGACCATATGCAATCGATGCTAACCTCTTCTCGTCCATCAGGCCGAGTTGGTTTAGTCGGTTCTTAATCCATTCCGCCTCATCGAGTTTCACATCAACCAAAACTCGCAAAGAAGGAATCTCAACTTCTAACGGTAGGACAGCTTCCATACCGTACACTAGTGAGAAAGGAGTTGCCCCAGTTGACGTACGTACCGTTGTACGATAACCGTGCAGTGCAAATGACAGCATCTCGTGCCAATCCTTATAGGTCACAACCATCTTCTGTACAATCTTCTTAATGTTCTTATTGGCCGCTTCAACGGTGCCATTCATCTTCGGCCGGTAAGGAGATGAGTTGTGGTGTTCAATCTTGAAACTCTGGCACAACCCCTTCATCATCTTGTTATTCAGATTCGAACCATTATCAGTAATGATCCGTTCGGGAATTTCGTAACGACAGATGATGTCCCTCTTTATGAATTTAGCCACCACCTGCTTGGTCACATTAGCATATGAGGCTGCCTCCACCCACTTGGTGAAGTAGTCGATAGCTACTAGAATGAAGCGATGACCGTTAGATGCAGTGGGCTCGATCTTGCCTATCATGTCGATGCCCCACATGGAGAACGACCATGGGGAGGACATGACATTTAACGGGCACGGCGGCACATGAATCTTATCAGCATAAATCTGGCATTTATGACATCTCTTCGCGAATTTAAAGCAATCCGATTCCATCGTCAGCCAGTAATATCCTGCTCTCAGGATCTTTCTTGTCATAGCATGCCCGCCGGCGTGCGTACCAAATGTGCCTTCATGGACTTCTTCCATGAGCATACTCGCCTCTTTCTCATCTACACATCTGAGTAGCACGAGATCGTGGTTCCTTTTATATAGAACTCCATCAGGATTGAGATAAAAATTTCCAGACAGCCTCCTCAGAGTCTTCTTATCCTGGGTTGACGCTCCCGCAGGATACTCCTTAGTCATAAGGAAGGTCTGGATATCATGGAACCATGGCTTGCCGTCGGAGGCTTCCTCGATCACAAAGATAAAGGCAGGTCTATCAAGACGAGAAAGGACAATCCTTGGAGCTTCATTCCAAAAATTGACTTTATACATCGAAGCCAACGTGGCTAGGGCATCAACCATCTGGTTTTCGGCCCTGGGCACATGATGGAGTTCCACTCGATCAAAGAACGGAAGTAACCTTCTGGCGTAGTTCATGTACGACACCAAATTCGATTGACGAGTCTCCCACTCCCCTTTAATCTGGTTAATCACAAGTGCCGAGTCACCATATACATCTAGGTTCTTGATTCTCAAATCAATTGCCTCTTCTAGACCCATGATGCATGCTTCGTACTCCGCTTCATTATTGGTGACCGGAAATGTCAGTCTCGCAGTGAACGGGATGTGGGATCCATGGGGAGTTGTGATGATCGCCCCAATGCCACTTCCGTAAGAATTAACCGCCCCATCAAGCACCCTCAGATTAAAGGGCAAGCCGAAGCGGCGAACAGAGTAATCTTATGAGGTGTCAAACGAATACTGGACGAAACAAAGAGGCAGTGGGTCGAGGAGCTGCACAACATGCTCTGGGCCTATTGCACTACACCTCATTCATAAACCAGGGAATCCCCTTTTCTCCTAGCATACGGGACAGAGGCAGTAATTCCCATTGAAACCCACGTGCCGACCAAACAAACTGAAGCACCTTCAGACGAAGAAACAAACAACGAGGCCCTGAGGGAAGAACTCGACCTTGTCGAAGAGGTTCGGATAAGGGCAGCCCTCCACGAAGCCTCACTCAAGAAGAAAATAAAAATTTGGCACAATGCCAAGGTCATCCGACAAGAATTTCAAGTAGGCAGCCTCGTCCTAAGAAGGAATCACAAAGATTCTTGAAAGGGAAAGCTCGTCGCAAACTGGGAAGGACCCTACCGCATTAGAGTGAAAACGGGGAACAATGCCTACTACCTAAAATACCTAACTGGGGAAGAATTAGCTCGACCATGGAACGCCAAAAAGCTGAAACAATATTATAGCTAAGGCCCCACTATCGACGTGTCTCGCCCAGGCGGCGGGCACGGAGACCGACCACGGGTGCACGCCTAGGTACAAGCGATGCACCACCAAAAGGATTTAAGCAAGGGTCTGACAAAGATACCTACCCATGCTCGACGGCGGTTCCTCGACTAAGCCCGCCATTGTCACAGTACCATGAACGAAAGAACCCCCAGCTCGCGATGGGAAGTTCACACCGCGAACTCAGGCCGCGATCGTGACCTGAGATTCGCCCTGCCCGAAAATAACCCAGGCCTTTTAATCAGTTCCCTACATTGTCGAACATCATCCATTGAGTATACCCGAAACATAACAAATTACTAAGTGTTTCTTACGACCGCGTTGGACGGTGCAAGACACTTAGAAAATATTCAACAAACATACAAACATACAACATACTAATAAATATTATATAACATGGCCACGAAGGGCCGCAAATGTGCATGGTACAATAAAAAGGGGACCAAGCCCCATAAAATAAAATTACAATAAAATACAAGTGATCAAATGGGACATAGACCGAAGCATGAACTAAGCTCATTGCTCCTCTTGTTGAGCCTCCTCTTGCAACGCCTGCCCCTGCTCGTCACCGCCCTCGCCGAATTGGAGGAAATCTGGGACGACTATCTGGCTTTCTTTGAACATATAGAGTAACCATATGCCCTCCATGGTCAGCTCAACCCCAGGGTTCACCAGCTTTATTTGGTCCACTACGTTCTGGAAAGCCTCATCGCCGATGGCCACTAGGTCATCGACGACCTGAGCGAACCGAGCGACCAGCTCTAACCGAGTCAGTAACTTCTTCGTCTCCTCGGGGTCATCCTCAGCAGGGGCAGCTGCAGTCTGCAACTTCTCTACCAGATCCTCAGGAGCCTTCAACTTGGTAGCCACAACGTCCCTCTCCAAAGTCATTTCCTTGCGACCCTTGCAGGCAGCATCTTTGAGCTCCTTCTCCCTCTCCTCCTAAAGCTTCTTGACCTTTTCTTCTAGGACCGCCGCCGCAGCATGGGACTTCTTCAGCTCAAGTTCAAGCAGAGAGCCATCTTCGGTGTATACCGCGACCATCTCTAGAACCCTCATTAAGGAAGAGGCATCCTGGGCGAGCATGACTCGTTTGTTGGGATGGTCCATTTCCTCAAGCTTTAGAGATTATGCTCGAGGAATGGACAGGGAGGACCCTCGAAGAATTTTCTATTATAAAGGAAGGGAGGCAACTCAAAATTGCTTTTAGCGGACTCTCGGCTGAGGTCCACGATTTCATTCGTGCGGGCGTGCTTGGGCCTCGAGCTAACGGGTAGAGGCAACGTCTGAGTGACCAGAGGAGTTGAGGATGAAGTCCCCGACCCTATCTGAGGGGGAACCGTTCACTGACCAAGGCGACTCCTCCCTAGAGCAGCGTCGACCTTCGTCTTTCCTTGGGCATGTTTTATCATCCTCTTCTATGTTGAAGACATTTTACATGCAAAAATAACAAGCACGTAAGCACGGGAAAAGAAAACATCTCGGGCGAAATAAGAGAAAACGAGAAGCTACCCAAAAGTTCAAGAGCCTCATCGTGAGTGCTACACTCGAGGAGCTCTTTGGTGTTAATGTATTGGGCCTCCATTTGCATCCCTCATCTTCCTTGTAAAGAACCTTCCCGATGTGAGTCACACATTGAGCAGGAAGGAAACCGTCCACGAAGGCTACCAGCTTGGCGTAGCTAGCCTGATCATCCTCTATCAACTGATGAGGAATAATTATGTACTCATCAGTCGAACGGGTAAAGTGAGCCCTACTCCAGCAGAAGGGGAAAGTAAACAGCCTCCAGGCAACTTTTTTGCCCTCCTCATCGTTTAGGTCCTCCCCATTTTTGTCCGTAGAGACCTCCCATACAAAATTCGAGTTGGTAGCCTTCTACGACACCGACTCGATCATGTAGAATCTCTCCTTAAAATTTCGAATAGATTCAGAGAAGGGTTTGAACAACTTCCTCGTTTTCTTTAAGGAAACCCAACCAAACTTTCTCCCCGACACTTGTCGTTGAAGATGAAAGGTGGTGAAGAAAAGTGGGAGGGTGGCCCCGATTTGCAAATACTCGCACACCAGTTCATACGCCCGCATGAAGGCAATGGAGTTTGGGTGCAGTTGAGAGGGTGCCAGGTCGAGGTGCACGAAAATGGCCTGTTAAAAGTCTATGAAGGGAAACCTCAGCCCTATCTCTTTAAAAACGTACCCGTACATGGGAAATCTCTCCCCGTACGCGAGCAAATACGCTCGTCTTCTGAAGGAGAATGAACCCTCCACTATCCCTTCAGTCCCACCTTGGTAAATGCATCCCCGACGTACGAAGAAAAAAGAGAGGCATGCTCCATTGGCTCGGCCACCGTCCACTCATCCATTGATGACCTCGCAGCAGACGTCCCTACAACCTCAGGAGATGAGGAGTCATCATCTGTCTCGGTATCCTCCGTAGAGCTATCCTCGGACAAGTCCCTGTGATGTTCATCCTCGTTAACTCTGCGCGACATCTCTTTTACCTGAAAAGAAGAGGGAAAAAGTGAATTTGATGACAAAATCAAATCCACCCTTCCACTGCTAGTCAAGTGAAAGGGTGCGCAAAGGGCCAAGGACAGGATCCTCGACCTAAGCCCTAATCAAATGGCGCAGCTAAATAAATGGGGAAATGCCCGATAGTTCTCTCTAGTGCATCCGGGGATAGTTCCCGTACACGAAACCCAGAACTCCCACGGGGAAACCACTAGAGTCCATGGCCCCTTCAGCAATAGCACCACCGTGTCTTCCATACCCCCGAGATTAACTAAAACCTATGGGTTTCTAACTTGCCCTTCCTAAAAACAGCAACTACAACGTCGGCAGTAGACAGATGGCCGCGCCACCGTCTGCCACCAACAGCCACCACAAATAAACCCTATAACTATGTCATTTCAGTCCTAACCATATGCATTTTAAGACATTAAATCAGAAAAACAAGGAATAAACAAGGAGTCTATGTACTTACGTGGTCGAGGAAGAAGTTCTGGACCTAAAACAACTCTGGTCGGACGTTGTACAGTGGTCAGAGAAAACTTGAAGGTAACGAGCGACAGATGAAGAAACGGGCAAGAAGAAAGAGAAGTGAAAGTTCTGAATGAATGAACCCTCTCGCTTTTATAGGAAATTGACAGGCACGTGCACGAGCACGTGCAGGTAAGGAATCATCATGACCCTAGCATAGCCATCATCACACATTTAATGCAGCACATGGCTCGAGGCATACGTGGCATCCTCACTCTTCAGATTCCATCAACTGTTGGGCTCTCCGGATCCTAAGTTCCCTGACACCAACATTCCTGGTGCCCGGGCAAGTTTTCATCCAAACACAAGGGAGCTCACGACAACTATGCCTGGGTAGCAGACTATCCTTAAGTCGTCACTATCATGCCCGGTAGAAACGACTTGGGGGGTTACTATTCTAGACTGGCCCAATGGCTAGGCGTGACCCAACCCATTTCTTCTCTCAAAACGACCCAATTGCCTAAGTTCAACCCCTTTGGTGGAAAGTTTACCTTTCTTCCCCTCCAACAGGGGATGCTGACCTATTTACCCTTGGTCACAACACTTCTCCCCGCCAGTCTCTGCCCGTCACACACGATTTCACCATCCAGAAACAGTCAAGACGCTTGTGCCCGTGACTACGCTCCTGCCCGCGCCAACGGCTAGTTATCAGCACACCTATCCATCCGAACGACTATTTCTGGCAGTTACCTATTCTTCGAGAAACAGTTATCTCACCTCGAAAACAAGGACCAATGGCCAAGCGCTGGGGGCATTATAAAAACCCTCTCATTTAAGAGAGTTAAGTATCCAATTTTTCACCCTGAAAGACACATATTATGTACTTGCTCGCTCTCTTGCTCGCTTTCTTACTTTAGCATCAGAGTGCCTTGCAGGTACACCCCCTCCTCCTCTTTCACATCCAACATCGCAGACGCTTGTCTTTGTCCCATCTCAGGTTCTGATCATTTGGTAAGATCAAATAGCGTTAAAATACAAGATCTAAAACATTTAAATCTGGTGAATTCGAAGGTTGACTCATCAAATGAATATCAAATCTATCTTGTGTGTCCGCTTGATGAAATTCATCATCATCATCTTTGAGTGCACTCTTATATTGTCTTGTTGAATAAAAATTAGATTTCCAATTTCCTCTCTTGGCCATTTTTCTCTAATAGCGGGTAAAACTTTATCAATCAAATATGATCTTATAACATCTCTTTTAACTGAAATAATTGGTTTTGTCTCTAACATGTCAGCTTCTCTATTAATACTTGTCCTTTTAGCTGGCTCTTTTGTAATAAAAGGAAATATACCAATTTTTCTATAAAAAAATCTCATTTCTTTACGCATCAAATCGTGGACGAGCTAAGGCAACTAGAAACATAATTTTTGTAATGAAGTTTTTGCTCTTACATGTGCGAATTAGATATTCTTCATCTGGTAACAAGTAGTAATTCTCATACTTTTTAGTCATGTAGAACCACTTTTCGTCAATATGAATAATATTATACATTCCTTTAAAAATTGGATCATGTGGTATGCTAGCACTATCAAGCATTGTTATGCAAAATTGTAAGTGTTCTTATTTTCTTCCTTTAGAAAAGGCTTTATAGCATTTGAGTGCTTTTGAATATTTCCCGCTTTTAGATGTCTAGATAATGTGCTTTTATCCATATTCATGGCAAAACTTAAAGTACAAAGATTTTCCCGTTGATTAAATGGAATCTCACGTAATTTAACGAGATCAATTTGTACCCTTTTACGGCCACACTTTCCCATCCTTTTGTGAGATATAACATCATCATGCATGTCATTTTCTTTGATCTTTTTCCAAAAATTTCCCACGAGTCTTAGTGGAAACAAAACATTGTGATGCGACTTTTTTTATCACTCCTTTTTCTAATTTTCTATTCACACTTTTTTAAATTAGTAAATCATACAAAACTCTTCGTTCATTCATGTTCATATTTTTCTTTGACGAACGTAGTGACATTAGATCCGAATTGAAATCTACATCGTCAATGATATTTTTTCCTATTCAAAACAATATGCGTGCATAAAATAGAATAAAAAACAATATTTAATTAAAATAAAATGTCAAAATAATTAAAAATATACTATAAATTTTATAAATTACTAACGAAATATAAATAAATATAAATGGTGACAAAAAATCAGAAAAGAATTACGCTAGTAACCTTAAATTTATAGAATCATATGGATTCGAAAACGTTGTTATCACAACACAGAATCTAGCAAGTAACACAGAAGTGAGATTAATTATTTGAAACCATAAATATAAAATAATTGTACTACTAATTTACAAGTATATGCAACTACATAGGAGTAACGTTAACATTCTTGCATTAACACATATATGTAGCTATCACAACACAAACTTTTTATCTTTAAAATTAACACATCTAATCATTTTTTTTAAGAATCACACATAGTTTAAATCAGACACTTTTTATGAAACATATGGAGTAGCTTTTAAGTTCGTGGAGCAAACAAGCTGAACCTAACGAGTTAAATTGGATTGTTCGTGAACTTAAAATGAGTCTATTTAAACTTAAAAAAGAGTTCAGATCAAACTCGAGTCGAGTTATGAGTTAAACCAATTCTTATTTAAAGTCATACATTGTAACACCCGCAAAAGACACATGCAGAAGACAAATCGTAAAGGCCAAACTACGTTTAACAAAAACCTTATTTCAAATATTGAGGATTGTCATGCTTGAATGAAACTCTAAAAATTCTAAATCTCAAAGTTAATTAACATGTAAACCAAATTCTCGATTAATGAGTAATGTTATAGAAATAATTTTATTAGAAAATAATTATTATTAGATTAATGTTAGAAATTTGGTGTCAAAAATCGTTCTATTAGCATTTTAGAAATTTTGTTAGAAAATAATTTTTATTAGATTGATGTTAGAAATTTGGTATCAAAAATTGTTCTATTAGCATTTTTAGAAATTTGGTTAGAAAATAATTCTTATTAGATTGCTAATTCAACAATTATTTTATTAGCAGTTTTAGAAATTTGGTTAGAAAATAATTTTCTTTAGATTATGGTTAGAAGTTTGGTGTCAAAAATTATTCTATTAGTATTTTTGGAAATTTGGTTAGAAAATAATTTTTGTTAGATTGTTGTTAGAAGTTTGGTGTCAAACTTTGTTTTATTAGCATTTTTAGAAATTTGGTTAGAAAATAATTCTTGTTAGATTAGAATTTTGGTTAGAAATTAGAGTTTTTAATATAGTGTATTTGATTTTATTTATAGATTTGAGATCTGTTATCATATTGTTTTGGCTATCAAGGATGAAGTAGAAAATTTTAAAAGGATTGGTACTGGTGTTATCCAGATTGATAAGGTTTTCTTGAGAGAGACATATTTGATGTTATTTTAGTTTAATGATTTTGGTTTGAATCAAAAAATGTAATAAAATTCTAATTTAATGTCATTAAATTCAAAATTATGTTGATATGAAATTCTGGTTTGATAAATAACATAGTATGGTCTGATAAAATATTATGAAATTTTATTCTAGTCAGTTTAATCACAATTTGATTATTGTCCAAGTCTCATCTCTTAACTAAGTATAAAGTTTCAATTTAGTCTCTTAATAAAATTGCTGACTCATTACTTAATTTTTGCCATACTTTCATGCCACATCATCCAAATTTAACGTTTTTTTCTCAACATATAACTAAGGACGGAACTAGAAATCTTAAATTGTGGGGGCAAAATTTATAAATTTATTATGCTAAAAATAATATATTATTTATAAATAAATATTATAATTTTTTTAATGATTTTTTTATTATTTTAAAATTATTAATAGTTTTTTATTTTATACTTATAATTATACAACATATTTTATTTTCACAAATCAACTTATAGTTTATAGATCTTTAATTTTTCTTTAACTTTAAAAATATAGAATAAAATTATATCATTTAATAAATCATTTTGAAGTGTACTCCCTCAGGCCACTATTATAAGAAAAAAAGAAACTTTAAATTTTAGTCACTATTATAAGAAAAAAATCATTAACTTTTAGAATAAGTAATGCTTGCATTAGTATTATATCTTTAATTTAATTCAAAAGTATTTAATGTTGATAGTTGATTCATCAAATATAACTAAAGATATTATAGTAAATTTTATCTTGATTATACATAAATCAAGAAAATTAATTACACTTAATTAACCTTCTTAATCAATGTAAAAGTAGTTATTTTTATTTATAATAATGACCAGAGAAAATATTTAAAAATGAGATAAGTATTTAGTGCAATGCTATTACTATTACTATGAGAAGAGTATATAATAGTAAAACTAAATTTTTAATTCAAGTGGGGGCATAGGCCTACATACTTATGTATGTAGCTCCGTCCATGACATAAAAGATTAATTTGACTAATAAAATGATTTTCAAGAGACTAAAATATAAAATTTATTATAAAAGACTAAACTAAAATCTAAAATTAAATTAAGAGACTTCAGGTCTAATTAAGTCTAAAATTAAATTTTTACATCTCAAATCAATTTTCAATTAAAAATTAATCATAAAAAATTAATATCAAATTTTCAAAACTGGATTTTTATGTTCAAAATCGGTTTTAAATTAAAAAGCCGTTATAAATTTTAAATCTGGTTATGAAATCTATAACCAATTATAATATTTGGTAATGAATATAGCCGATTTTATAATCAGTTATATAAAAATATATTCATTCAAATATATTGATTATGAAATCCGTAAATGTTTATAAATTAATTATGAATTGTTTATATAAATAATTCGAACATGAACATTCCTAATCTCTAGTCCAATGCTCTGTGGCATAAAGTCTTCATATCTTAGTATGGCAGTACCATCATTATCTTTCCTAAATGAACATTCCTATTATGTCTCTCAATCTCGTCCCCTTTCCATCTTTCTCTCATTTCTAACTTAGATCAATTTCTTGCAAATGTAATATATACCATCTATATATTTCCTTTTATATTCCTCTAGGAATGTTGATATTTGTATTTGTATTTTTTATTTCATGGAATTGGATCTTCTCATCAATCATTCTTCATCTATATGTTATTCTTTCATAAATATTGTTTTTTTTTTTTAAGTTTCATAATTTTTTCTCTTGTTATTCTTAAAAAGCTTTGACATGTTTTAGAGTTTGTTCATCCAGGTTAAGATTGAGAAAAAGTTCTAGGCTTTGTTCTCTTGTTGCAACTAAAAATTAAAAATCATATTTAATGTTTGCGTTTGATTTTTAACCGATTAAATCCACCCAATTCATCCGACAAATCAAAAAACTGCTAAACAAAAATCAATGGCACAAAATGAACGGTAGTGGATAGGATATTACCATCCATGAGTTTCTTTGGATTGAGGTATTTTTCATTTGAATTTGTCGATGTCCACTGCTAATTATTCCTAATGTTGAGCAAAACGTTTTTAAATATTGATAGCGCGGGTGATTGATTGGGATCAATTGGGATTGAGCCTTGATTAAGAGAAGATATATGTTTGCGTGGAAAACTTGAATTAATTGAGGAGTTGTTGATTCTCATTAAAGAAGTCTTTATAAGTCCGAATATTGATTCTCATTAATGAATATAGAGTCATGATTCTACGAGTCAATATTTTATTTCTAATATGTGTGTTTAAATCCAACATCTTTATCTAATATTGATTCCTAAAATGATTAACAAAAATATTAACATTAGTCTCTAATGAATTTTGACTATTAAACATAATCATATTCCTATAAATTAAATTCAACAAATGACTAATCATAAAACAATATTCAGAGTTTCTTCAAATCAACCTTTAAAACAAAAACAAAGTAATCAAGTTTAATAATGGAAGTATGATTAATCATATTTAATTTAAACAAAGAAAATGCTAAATGCTCATTAATTATCATGATAGCAATAGAAGATCAAGATGAAAAGAGAAGATATTGGTGTTCAATTATGAGTTTCAACTTGTCCATGGTTCCTCTATGATTTGATATGTTTCATTTTGTAAGAAGGGAGTTATCTTTAATTTGGCAACAATTTGTATTTAAATATTGGTAAAGTAAATATTGAGAATGTTAATTAGTTTTTATTTCGTTTTTTTATTAAATTTTAGTTAATTTAAAACAATTATAAATAGTATTCTATAAATTTTATGAAAATAATATACATCATCAAACTTATGGAGTTAACATGCAAATGAGTGTGCTTTTGATTTAAAATAAAATAAATAGATAAATGTTTAAATAGTCTATTTGTTTCTTAAAGTTGGTGAAATTTTGGTTTTCGTCATTCTATCATTTTTTATTTTGAAATAGTCTTTAAATGTTGAAAACCATCTAGTTTTCGTCCCTAAAGTCAATGTTCCATTACAAAAATGGCAACATGGCTAATGATTCTAATGAGACTTTATTTTTTAATTTCCAATTGTTGAACTAGCTTGTGACGTGATTTTGTTAGTTAAATGGTTTTAAAAAGAATGACGAAATAAAAAAAATTGATATTTCAAATTCATCTTCTTCTACTTGATTCCAAATCGTTCAAACATGTATTATTCCTTTCTCCAGTCTACGCATTGAAGCATGTCTACCTCCTCTCTGTTTGGAAATGCACCATGTTTCAAATCCCATAATATGGTTGCAATAGATCAATGAGGATATTCATTTCCAATTCATATTAAGACCCTAAAAACAGATATTGGAAATGTGCAAATTAGGGGTAAGTTTGACTTCAAAATGATTATTGTTCATTTTTCATTTGATTATGTTAATGTTAATTATTGATTGTTGATTGTTCATCAAATTATGTTAATGTTCATTATCCAAGTCCGTAGGCGGTGAGAAGTTGTAAGTTGTTCGTATGGGATGATAACATTAACAACCATCCTCCATGTGTTTGAAACATATCAAATGAGCCCAAAATCCCAAGAACTTGCAATTGCTAAGAGGTTGTGAAAGACTTAAGTTGCATTGTTAAAGACTTTGAGTGTACAGAAAAGGAGGAGATGAAGTTGAATTTGGACAATGAAAGGAATAAAGTCAAGTTGTTTAAGATTTTGTTGACTGTCTCTTGGGTTATGTTCTTTGAATACTTAACGATGTATATGATGACTTCTTGGCAAGTTTACCAATAATGTTGCAATAATAAAAAAGATTGAATCCACAAGGAGTGCTATTTAACAAGACAAAATTGTGCAATGCATAGAAAATAGTAAATTAGGGGGATGGTCAAGTTTGAAGTATGAAAATAAAATAAAGTGTTCAGACATATTCACTAAAGCGATCAGGTTGTGTATAAAATCCCTTATTTCTCTATTGTTGATGTTCAATGTATAACATGAATGATATTGTCACTATAATCCCATGACAAATTAACAAAACCACTATAATTAGTCCCTTGTGATATAGGTCACTAATCACTACTTAGAGTTTTCTATCCCTAGTCCACCAACATAAGCAGGATTATGTAGTGCAACAGAGCATTAATTCCTAAGCCATTACTCGGGGTCTTATATCCCTATTCAACCAACGTAAGCACAACAATTGCCTTATGTCCAACACATAGGCTAATGGTCAATATTCCCTATATGTCCAAAATCATATTAAAAGAGTGTCTCACATAAAAAACATTACAAATAAGGTGCAATTGAATAGAATTAAAGATTAAATTATTCATGCAATATCAAATCAAACATATGTCCCAACAATATCAAAATAGGTTCATCAAAAACAACCAAACCTAGAGATATTTAGCTATTTACAATTCAAATTACAATACCAAAATCCATTAAGAATGTTTGCATAAGATATCCCTTGAAGGATTGGCCTACAATGGCTTTAAATGCTCTAAAAAATCAATTCTGGTGCTGCAAACTTGTACTTGTTGTGTAGAAATTCGTAATCCTTGAAAAAGTGATAAAAGTCCCCTTAAAAAGACTTTAGAATGGATCAGAACACGTTAGAAAAACAAAAAAAAAGGGTCATCGCACGCTTAATGACTTGCATCGCGCGTGCAATGTTTTTGTTACTTCTCAATCGCGTGTGTGATGCTGCACGTGATTATTCTGGCACCTGCAGGCTTTTTCTCACTTTTTCACTTGATTTTCACGAAGTCCCTTTTTCTTCATAATTAGCTATTGTTTCATAATTCTTTAGTGTTTATTCTTTATTTTTTCTCCTCTTTAACTTATTTTGATATGTTTCTTCGACCGAATTCATGCATTGACGGAATGTCATCACAAACTCAAACTTGAATCATTGCTTGTTCTTAAGTAACTTGCTTGCAACTGCATATCTCAACTAAAAATAAGTTGCACAATAAAAATCAAACATCACCATATTTTTTCTTTACCTAACCATCTTTCTAGCTTCCAACTTCCATCCGGCAAATTCGAAAAATGTCCTCAAACTTTGACGAGTACTCAATTGTCTCTCATCTCACCTCGACTCACTCAATGGATAAGGTAGTCTCTCAATCTACATGCAAAATAGTTTACACTTAGCTTGACCGTGTTCTAATATAATTCATCAAAGAAATCAAAACACACACATTTGAGATCTTTTTTTATTGTATCTTGGCTTATATTAGGGTTGGATATTTTTGGGAAAGTAGGTTTAAACCTTTGGAGTTAGGTGCCTAGTTTTCCTTCTATCATCATACCCTTTTGTTCATTCTTGTTGGTACTAGGGATTTTTCTAATGTGGTCCTTCTTATTCACTTTGTATTCTTTTAATCATTTTTTTAAAGAAGTTTCTTTTTCCACTTCTTATTTTCTAAAAAAATTGAATTTTTGACCAATTTTCTCTAATACCCCAACCCCAAACTTAAAACTTTGCTCACTTCCAAATGCAACCCCAAACTTAATCTTTTTCATACCACTTAAGAGCTACAATTCTACCTAACTCCAAAGAGAGGGTGATGTGAGGGAAAGGTTCCTTAGTCCTTATTTTAATGATGTCAAAACTAGTATTATCTCGTACTTTAGATGGTACCATCACGCTTAGATTGCATTCATTCTTTAATATGCATAAAATATCTAACACTCATGTGTCTATGCATATAGGAGCATCTCATATATGATATTTGTGCATTTAATCATGGTGAATACCTTAGGTTAATTCAAAAAGGTTTTTAGGTCGACCTAAATACTCACCAAAGATGTTGATGCATGTTGTTGATGAAACAAATTGTTGCTCTCGGGTGTCCATGCATCGACCTACAGGTATGGGGTGTTCGACGCATACTATATGAAAAAGAATTATTTATTTTGAGGTGGCCTTGCATAGACGTATGGCCTAGTTCAGGTCGACGCATCGCTGGATGTTTTGTGCTATTTTACATTCGGTATGCTCAGGTCGACCCACCTAATGCTTTGGTCGACCTCTCGCTTACTAAAACTGATTTTTCTGATCCTTTGTGTTTCAAAAAGTTGTTATTTAAGTTATTGGGTCTTAGTATCATATATATTAATTTGTTTCATTATTGTATACATAGAACAAGAAAAGTGAAAGATATACATTGATTTTTGCTCGTCATCTTCATTCTCATACTTGCATTCTTCAACAATTACACATAATCATTTCTGTTGATCTTGTGCATTTTCGAGGTGATAACGTCCAAACATAGGTGTCACGCCTTGAAAAATACAATCGAGAAATACGAACCTCACGCGAAAGGCACGGAAAACAGTTCGACAGGATCACCACTGAACTTTATTTATCTCAAAAAGGGAAAGCAAAATACCGAGAAAACCTTTAAAGAGAGAAGAACATGGTCGTCGTAACCACATTCTGGGTTCTGGAGTCGGTTACGTAAGAGGAAGGTATTAGCACCCCCTACGTCCGTTGTACTCAACGGGAACCTCTTAGTTCGATTGGTGATGAACGTTATCTAAGCTTGTTTGTTTTCTTCTAAACGAGTAATGTGAAAGGTTAAGATAAAAGGAATCGATGCTAAGGGAAATTAGGTGGTTTTAGAATAGGGTGCTCGTAAAGGATTGGGGCCCTTATGCCTACGTATGCTCATTTGGATGAGAATGAGGAATCAGAGCAATCGTGGTTCGACTACGGGAAAGATTTGGAAAGAAAGAAAATGGAAGATGGATAGAAGTCTGACGCAAACGGTGGAAAAAGAAAAAAATGTGAAAAGGTGGAAAAATAAAAAAGTGTGAAAAAGTGGAAAAAGAAAAAGGTAGCTTGCCAATATCATCTCAATCTTGTGCCTACGTATCTTCATTTGGACGAGAATGAAGAATCAGAGCATCCGTAGTTTGTGGATACGACCCCGAAAGAAATTATGTTTCAGGAACAAAAGATTGAATAATAAACAACCCAAGGGGCGTGCCTCGAGAGTAGTCACTCAAGAATCTAAGGAATGTGAGACTCCAATAACTTAGTTCTTTCGTGAGTTGACTAGAAAGGTTTGATGATAATTGAATGTTTTAAAGTCGAAAAAGTGAATGAAAAACGACCCAAGGGGCGTGCCTCAAGAGCCATTCGTTTGAAGATCCAAGGAATGCTAGACTCTAAGAATATTTTTCTTTCGAAGTTTGATTGAGTAAATGTTTGATAAAGATTAAGTGTTTTAAGACGAAAGGTTGAATGGGCAACAAACCAAGGTGTGCGCCTCAAGAGCCATTCATTCAAAGATCCAAGGAATGCTAGACTCCAAGAATCTTCTTCTTTTGTGAGTTGATTAAGAAGATGGTTTGAAAAAGATCAAATCAGATAGGTTGCAAAAAGAGGCGAGGATCGATCCTAGTCCCTAGGGGTGCTCCTAGTAACGAAACCATGATGAGACGTGCGAGTGTGTGCATTAGGTTGATGGTGAATGCTAAAGAGCAATTGACTTAGGAGGGTGTTATAAAAATGGCTCGACGACGCATCGAGAATTAGTTTGAAAATGATTTAGTCTATGCTAGTCCCTAGGGGTGCTTCTAGTAAACAAAACCACAATCAAAAAGCGACTAAAGTGTATACATCAAAATGGGAGAGGGGTACATGTAAATTACACAGGATTGCATAAAACAAATAGGGTCGTCTTCAGGTAGCCCAAGAGGAAGCCGTGTGCGTGAAAGGTCTCCTAAGCTAAGCCATGAACAAGAGTCGGAAAAAATATCCTTTGTTAGGGTTTCTGTACAAGGTCCAAGATCTGTTGCTCGAAATAATAACCACAGTCCATCAATTGAATCTTTTAGGGTTTTGATCGTTTTATTATGTTTTCGAGTAATCTGAAAAAGATATAAATAAGATGAAAAGATGAATATGATATGAGTATGAACAATAATAATATGAGCAAAATATACTGACTGAAAAGTAAATCAATAATTTATTGACAGAAATTAAAGTTAGTGGTTAGTGATCGTTAATTGTCATTGTATCGAGCGAATTGGGTCAACTATAGTGCTAAACCATCGTAGCACGATCTATGACGAAGATCATACTATAGGAAGTCGCGTAATCTATGATGTTTGTGCTAAAACACGATAGAGGAATGATATTGTGAATCTTTCTCTAAAGAAATCGTGCCACACGAAGAAAAAAAGCAGATAATCTCGTCTTAACCACAAACTTGTGTCTATTAATCAAAGGTAACCTATCACGATCCCAAAGTATAGAAAATGATCTCAATGATCATTGACTACATATTTGAAATCATGAAGGTTAAAGAACCTCAATTAACCAACATATATGAATAAAAAGACTTCATCGACCAAAATCGAAATAGAATTGAGATAAAGAAAATGAAAATTCAAATCATTATAAGGTTAAACAAAAGAATAAATGGAGAAACACAAAAAGACACAAACTTAATAAAATGCTAGGAATTATGATTTTAAAACTTAAAAAACAAAATAAATAAAACAAATTAAAAAAACTAAAAGGAAGGGGGTGTAGCCAAACATATGGTGTTTAGAATCCTATGGGCTTTCCAAAAGCCCATCATCAACCATGGCAAAGAAAAGGGTGGTGCGGACCATATTTGGGGTTTATGTGATTAAAAAAACAAGTGGAATCATCATAGGCCTCACGACCATTCATCCCTTCAAAAAAATGCACGGGTGGTAAGAAAAAAAAGGAGTGGTGTTCTAGAAATGAAATGGGTCACAAGAACCCAATAACACCAAGCTCGGTCCACTATTCCTTTTAGAGGCAAAACACAATTGGGAAAAATATAAAACAAATGAATAATGTGATAACAACAACATGATGTTCATCAGCTAAAAAAAACCATGAACAAATATCACCAGAAAATGAATCAAGGTAACATAAAGCGAGGCAACGAAAATGAGAAAGAAAAGATAAAACAGAGTGGAATAACAGATCAAACGTGTATCGCGTTCGACCAACCTTCCTCGCGTAATCATTCCCTCTGCTCGCAGCTCTTCTCCATGAGATTCAAGTTCATTTTCAGTTTCGCTTTTGATTCGACTCGTTTTTGAAGGTTTGTTATGTTCTCGTCTTGAGTTTGTTTGGTTTCGATTTGAACTCTCTCTTTGTCTCAAATTTCTGATTCTGTTCTGATTTAGGTATTTGAATAATTGTTAGTTTAGGTTAAATAAGGTTAGGGATTAGAAATATGGAAAAGGTTTTTGTAGTTGATGAGTTTTTGTTGAAGGTGCGTTGAAGGAGAAGAGGTTTGAGGTTGCGTTGATTGAAGTTGAAGAGTGGGTGAGGAAGAAGTTCGGGGTAAATTTCAGCAGGGTCTTTTTGGTTCTCTTGAACTTGTTTATGAGAGTGAGAAACACTAGATTTATAGGGTGGTTTGGGGGTAATTGTGGAATTGATTTGAAGGAATATTCGTTTAAGGATTTTGTGAAGGTTTGTTGGTTTTGATTGTATAAGTTGTGTGGTGTGTACGTTGTGAATCGTGGGTTATGGTTTTGTAATTAGAATGAAAAATAGGAAATTATGGCTAGGTTACTTTGGCTTTTGAAGATGGGGACTTGAGAATTTTGTGGCTTAAGGACGCTGAAAGTTTTGCTCACGTTATATACGTGAACATGGCTTTATTTAAGTTGCAGCTGAAGCTGGTACCGATTGGCACTCCGTGATTTTTGGGTGATGATGTTGGTTTTGTCAAGGTTTTGCAACTTGCCTTTTATTATTCGTTTGCAAATGGTGAATCATTTTTTGGCTGTTAGTGAATTAATTGTGGTTTTGAAATAGTGTGTATTGCAGGATAGTGAGTCATGGCTGGTGCATACATAATGGTTGTGTCAAGAGTGCAAAAATTGTGGTTTGTTTACCAGCGTGAAAATCATTTTTTGTTCATGGATAGAAGATCATGGTTTCGAGTGAGGTCATGCGTTGTAATTTGTTTATGGATGGTGGATGGCAGTGATACTTTCTGCTTGTACATTCTCCATAAAATTTCTTTAAAAATGATTTGTTGCCATTTTGTTGTGTAATTGGACTTGATAATGGGCCTATTTATGGGCTCTTGTCATTGCGTAGCATGAGCCTTCTTTATTTTTACAATTGTTGGTGTAATGTGGTAATGGGCTTGAATTTTTGTGTAAATGGGCTTGGACTTGAATATGCACCTCCAATTCTCAAAAAATGACTTTAATTATGAACTTGATTTTCCTTTTAAACCACACATGACGATAATATATGAACTCAAATCAAACTACCAATTGTGCCACTAACCCCAATATAAAAATCATTATCGATTACTTGCACCTTTCTTCCACAACCTCGCATTTTACTTGAACATCAAGCAACCATGGATGAAATACGACTGAAGAATGAATGACTTTTAATAACCTATTTGAATCTCTTGAATTTGGCCCTGCCTTGAATAGATCCATAGATGAAACATTTTTTTGAACCTATGGTCAATTGATCAAAAAGAACTTGACATTAAACCAATTCTTTCACAGAATCAATGCTTGATCACTTGATGATTTCCAACATAAAACACTTGGAATTTTGATACACATTTGCCTTCAAAAATAGCCAGTGACACTGATGACTTGTAAATGAGATAATCCCCTTTGTTCAACCATGATTATCTAAGACTCACTTGAATCTTAATCATTAATCCTTCACATTCATTTGACCTGGTAAGCTTTTCTGAAACCCCGATTCATCCTTGCAATAACTTGGATTTAGGCGACCAGAAAAATGAAGATAGAAACAACAGATTTTTGGATTTTTGAATAATGGTTAATGAATGGAAATACAGATGAAAATTATATACAAGTAGTAAAAATTTGGGGTATGACAGACGCCTCTATCTAATTGGTTTAAACTGAGTAAGATGAACTGCTACGAAGTTCATTCTTTCAAAGTATAAGTCAATTAGATATGAAGAAGACTCCGAATTTGTCCAAAAAGAAAAAAAAGCTTGGGAAGTTGAATAACAGACCAATATCGACCCTCGAGTAGACACTGAATAACTTGCAAAGATCGTTATCACCAAAAGGATGATGACAGAAAATTCTGACACCAAAAGGATGACAGGCCTATCACCAAAAGGATTATAGTGAACTCACACGACCCAACTTGCTATTACCAAAAGGATAACAGTGAAACACTCTCACACGACTCTGACACCAAAAGGATAATGGACCTATCACCAAAAGAATGATAGTGAACACACACAACTCTGACACCAAAAGGATGAAGAATCTATCAACAAAATGATGATAGAGCATACACACACAGATATCTGACACCGAAAGGATGACATACCTATCACCAAAAGGATGATAGTACATGTTGCACCCCAAAATTTGACCAACATTAATTTATCCATCTAGTGTTTGAAAGTTGATACCTTCACCAGACAGTTCAAGAGATCCTCAGAAGAATTGGTTGGAACCAAGGTTGTGTGCTTCATAGCTTGAGAGTTGTGGGTGCTCCTCAAATGATTCTGAGACTTTGAGAATGAACTTTATGTTTTGAGAAAGCCTATGAGATGTCTTGATAGCCATCATGAAGCCCAGAGAGGTCATTAGGCAAGAATTCAGAAGATTCAACCATGATTGGTAGAATTAGGGTTTTGACTGGGGCAACCCTAGGATAACTGAAAATTTGGAGAAGGTTGAGACTTAATCCAAGGGCCATGAGATCATGGAATGATGCATAGAGATGTTGTAAAGGTGATTCCTAGACCAAATCATCATGATTGAGGAGTTTGAGAAGTTTCAAGTCAGGGTCTCCAAGGATTGTCAGTGGAAAAACCCTAATTTAATCCCTATCTTCCAGGCAGTTTTAGCTCAAGATGTGATTGATATCTCATCTTCCCCACAACATGAATGTTGTAGAGCTTGTTATTAGCTTTAATTTGAGTGGTGGAAGTCCTTGATAGGAGTTACAGAGCTCAAGTTATGGTTTTGACAAATTACAGGTCAACAGAGGTATGTGAATCTGGGTCCTTGAAAGTCACCCAACTTGCAGACAACTTTTGCCCTAGTAGGATGATTCCTATGGTTTCTTGGTCAACATGAATGTTGGAGGTCATCTTCTTAGCTTTAATTTGAGTGGTAGAAGTCCTTGATAGGATTTGTGGAACTCAACTTATGGTGGGAACAAGACAGGGGTATTTTGGTAATTTGTCAGTTATAGGTCATTTTTAAGCAAATGCCATATCTCCTATTTCCAAGCCTCAAATGGAAAAACTCAAAACATGAAAGTTGTTCAAAATGTGATTTTAAGTCTAGAAAGAAGGTCATGAATTGTTGAAATAGCTTGGAGCATGGATATTTTAAAATGGTCAAAATGACTTGAAAAAGGCTTATAAGTTAAAAAAGTTGAAATTGGATTTTGGTTTGAGAGATCTACAAATCCAAAATGGGGCATATGATAGATGATTTTGATTGGAAACATCATTTTGAGAACAATGGTTTAGCCACATTTTTGAGTTTAGGCTTAAAAATTGGACTTCCTTTGTAAATTTGTTTCTTGCACTTTAAGGTATCAAAAGGAAATGTTTGCCAAAGCCTTAAAATGACTTGAAATGCCTTGTTCTCTCCTTATCATCTCATATGAGGGCATTTTGCATGGTTTCTCATGAGATTTGGGATATTTACTAAAAATAGAAAAAGTGAATTTCTCATTGCATGAGAAGTTCTAGAAACCTCTTGGAAGCTTCTCATCCATTCTAGATGATTCTATTCTCATCTATATAAGCAATAGAGAAGGTCCATACATTGGTTAGAGATTGTGAGGACTTGCAAGCATACTTTGGTTCCATAACTCCAAAAGTGCATTTTCATTCCAAAGTGCATTGAATCATCATCCATCATTCCAACTCTGGTTATCATCATCATCTACAACCTTCATAGAGTATTTGGCAAAGGAAAGGCTCAAGAATTCGTGGCTGGATTATGAGATCTCCAACTTCACTCCAACTTGCATGAAGAGTTGAATAGGTTGATTCAAGAAGATAGAACAAGAACTACTGCAACCAGAGGCTTCAACATTCATCAAAGACCATATAAAGCAATTGGCAAGGTCTGAATTGGAGGAGAACCATCATCACCATCATCACTTGCAAGGTATGCATTTTCTCATGAAACTCTCTATTTATCCATAGTTCAAGCATGTTGTTAGGAGAAATCTAATAGAGACCAATTAGGGATGTTGTATGATGAGTTTAAGGGCTGTTTGTGAGGTTTGCTTCCATGGTGTCAATTCTTTAATGATCAAGAACTCACGATTTAGTGTACTATAATCTTAGATATTAGGCTTAGGATAATCCCCATAAGATGTAGTACATGATAGGTTAATATGAGACCATTTGATTACCATGCAAACTAAGGTGCGAAAATGGTGACCACCCCTTGTAGCCTTCGTATTTCTTTCTTGAGGGAGAGTTAGAGAATTCTAGTACCATGGCTGTGTAGAGGGAGAAGAGTAGATGAGTTTTCATCTTTGGATCGTGAAAAATGGTGGAGAAATGAGAGAGTTAGAGAGGGTGGAAGTTGCTTGCATGAATTCTGTTTTTAGAAACCCTAGATGGCCAAAGGTAGAAGAGATAATCTCTACCATTGATTCATGTTGGAATATTTGACTTTGTCCCTCAATCCAGCGGCCTAGATTTCATTCATCTTCAAAAATTCATAACTAAATGGAAAATGCATATTTTTAACTCATTCTTTTTTTAACATTTTCCTTAACATGTCTAGAAAATTAAAAAAAATATAAAAATGGCATTTTACATTTTTTTAGCATTTTTCTCGTATTTTACAAAAAAATGCATATTTTTAATCATTCATTTCATACATGGATTTGTGTATTTTTGTTCATGCATTTAGAAATAGATTTTTTGCCCATTCTTTTTGTGGTGATTAATATTGAATTGTAGTATTCCCAGAATTTTATAAAATATAAAAATTGCACTTTATATTTTAATTGGTATTTTTCTCATATTTTACAAATAAATGCACATTTTTAATCATTCATTTCATACATGATTTTGCAAATTTTTGTTCATGCACTTAGAAATTGATTTTTTGCCCATTCTTTTTTGTGGTGTTAGATATTAATGTGTAGCCTTTAATAAAAATAAAAATGTGATTTTATTTTTAGTTTAGAATTTTTTGTATAATATTCTTTTAAATAGTGCATTTAATTCTTTTTAGTTAGTACATTAATTTGTAGAATTTAATTAGGATAGTCCCCTTAGGCTTTTAGAGCCATTCTTTTTGGCATAGCTAGATAATAGAATGTAGTTTCCCCCTGGATTTATTACTAGATTTTTTAGAATAAAATTTGATTAGATTAGATAGTTGAACTTAGGATAGTTTAATTAGGATTTTTAAGTAGTATACTTGAACTTCAACATTTTATTTTTGGGGTTTTTAGGACAAATTAGTGTATGGGGAATATATGGGACTTAAGGGTAGTTAAATAGGATCCCCTAGAATTTATATTAGGAATTTATATTACTATATGCTATTTTTCATTGATTTTTGAATGTGTGGATAGTATGTGTGTTGCTTAAAGGCATAAGTTGTATTGTTGTGTTT
The DNA here is from genome assembly GCA_963859935.3 of Lathyrus sativus. Lineage (NCBI taxonomy): Eukaryota > Viridiplantae > Streptophyta > Magnoliopsida > Fabales > Fabaceae > Lathyrus > Lathyrus sativus. Next base: position 66,149 of record CAWUDS030003461.1, read on the forward strand.
TCTTTCCTTCTCTTTTGAGTGTGTGAGCTTTGAAGATTGAGTTGAAGACCTTGTGGATCATCATGGAAGCTTTGAAGACCTTGCAGAGGAGTTTAGCATAGCTTTTGTTGTTTTGTTTATAGGTTTATAGGTGCATAGGCAGAGCCCTAGATAGAATATTTTGTTCAATAAACAAGGAGTGTCTTGTTCACCTCCTTCCTTCTCTGTGACATAGAGTCCCTTAAGGGTATTCACCTCTCTCCTTTGGAGGGATTAGTGACCTTGCCCTATAAGGTAGAACTTTGAGAGATCCTTTCCTTTGATGTTAAGTTCTCAATGGCATCCTTTGGAAGTCAGTGAGTACTGTAACATCCCCACCTCATCTTGTTAACTGAATCTTGTTTGATGGAGCATTTGAGCCCTTGAAGATAGAAGCTGAAACTTTGAAGAGGATGATTCCTTGGAGATTATTGAAGTCTGAAGACTCTGTGAAGATCAAGTTGATGCCTAAAGATCCCTGAAGATAGTGAAGCCTGAAGGTGGAGCTGATCAAAGGAGCTGAACCTCAAGGGAGAAGATGAGTTGATACTCATGTTGTAGGGTTGATACCTGGAAAGCAAGTGATCTCTGAAGTCTGAAGACTGGGTTGCTGCTGGAGGAGCTGAGGCTTTATTCTGTTTTCTTTGATGTATTGTGTGTTTTGTCTGATTTGTCTGCTGCATTAGACTAAGCCCATTTAGAATAAGTTCAGTCTAAGAGCATGAGTGCATCTGATTGTATTGTTATTGCTTGGCTTTGCTTGCGGGTATTCGGTAGAGCCCAGCTCCCTTGCCCATGTGTTTATTTTGCTTGATAGCATGATTTCATTTTCTGTCTGTATGATTACAGCTTACTGTTTTTGCTTGATAGCATGTTGCTTATTTCAGTATGATTACTGTTATTTCATGACTGGCTTGAGGTCGAGACGAGCTTGTGGAGGCTGAAGCCCCACACACATTTCCTCCCTCACTTGCATTGCATGCATTTTACTGTTAAAGCTGATGCTTTTGTCTGTTTTGGTGTATCATTGATATGATCCCTTAGGACTCTCATTTCCTCTGATGAGGATTTGATGATAGACTTTTAGGTTGAAACCTATGCATGACAACATCTAGGAGTTCCCTGTTCAAATCTCAACCATAGGATGAATCCATGGCATGACAACAGTAGAACTTGATAGTCTCCCTCCTAGTTGGGCCTGTTCTCTTCTCATCTCGAAACAGTTTAAGATACAGTAATCATGAATGATTTCTTTCGTACGGTACGAGCCTTAAGCTATCTGAGAAGGGATTGTGGGAGAGTTTCTTTTCCACAGTCTGGATGTTTAGTATGGTACCCTTTGGGTGACATGCGACGCATTCACTCTCAGGTCATAGTCTCTAGTGCGGTCGAAATCGCAAACACAATAAAAAACACTTCTTTTAGGAGATAACCCGTAGCTTCCCGAACTACGTTTACTCTGATCTTTCATACCAGATGAAAGTACGTAGGCATAGGATGCGACGTCCTAGCGAGCAACCTTCCCCATCTTCCCCCGTAGTTAGCCGAACTACGTTGACTCTGATTTCTCGTTCCAGACGGGAATACGTAGGCATAAAGCGCGATGCTTTGCCGAGTCATTTTTCTTTTCTTTTTCAGCCAGCCTTGATAGGTAGATAGATTATAACCAACCCGTCCAAGTAAACAAACAAGCGAGGATCCCGTCGAGTACGACGGACGTGAGGGGTGCTAATACCTTCCCCTTGCGTAACCGACTCCCGAATCCAGACAATGGTTGCGACGACCTTGTCTTACCCTTATTCGTCAGGTTTTTCCGATCGTTTCCTTTCCCGCTCTGAGGGATAAATAACGAAAGGTGGCGACTCTTCTGTTTTGCCGGCACCTTATTTTCGCGCAAGCGACAGTACACACACGCAATTTCCCATTCACCAAAAGGATGAAAGTAAGGTTAACATGACTTGCTATTACCAAAAGGGTAACAAAAAGTATATAACGATATCAGAGGTTGTCACTCACCAAAAGGATGATTCACAGACCAACAAATTCACAGATCGCCAGCACCAAAAGGATGATGGTAATATCAAACAACATAAGTTGCTACCACCAAAAGGATGATAGAAACTTCCCAATATTGAGAACTACCAACACTTAAAGGATGAAGGTTAGATTGACTTGACAGGGTTTGGTTACCACCAAAAGGATGATAGTAAATTTTAGATTTAGATAATTGTCAACACCAAAAGGATGAAGGTTAGATTGAATTGACAAGATTTGGCTACCACCAAAAGGATGACAGTAAGGCAATTGACAAAAGGTTAAGTTTGTTGGATATATGATGAGTGAAGCTTATTCGAAGACATCAACAAAAGGTTGAAGCACAGAAGTCATTGAGGAATACCATCCTTGTCAACAAAAGGTTGAAAGGAACCAACTTACTAGGGAACACCCAAGAGGGAGGTTGAATTTTTCTTGGAGAAAACCATTGACTGGTTTGAGGATATCAATTCCAACTACAAAACGTTTAAGAGAACAACTCAATAGGGAACACCCACTAACTCGAAGAAACGCTACTGGTTGAGTCGAGGATGACAACTTCATCAACAAAAGGGTGAGGAAACAACTCAATGGGGAACACCCACTGACTCGCTTGGAAATCACAAGTTCATCAACAAAATGTTGAAGCAACCGTCCTTATCAACAAAATGTTGCACCCCAAAATTTGCCCAACCTTTTTTTTAACTTGGTTTATGTTTCATTGCATTTTCATAGCATTAACATTTGCATTTTGCATATCATTGTCCATATACAGGGGATTGAGAGAGGTGTGCTTAGCAAGAGGAGATAAACCAAAGGTTCTAAGCCTAACCAAGAGTCTTATTCAAGATATCAGGAGTTTATCATCACCAGAGGAGAGTCAAAGCTTTGTGAAAGACAGATGAGTGAATAAGGTTCACCTCCTATCTTGGAGGCCATGTGAAGAGCATCAAATGATAGTGAGTCCATGATTATGGATGGGGAGAATTGTATAAGCTCATTGGATATCTTAGGAGTAATTGATGGGCTTATGCAAGTCATTATATCAAGTATAAGGAGCCACAGTCAAAGGTGGTGCAGTTAGGGTTTTCATCTGGTCAACCCTAAGTCAACAGTGAATCTGAAGGAGATTAAGACTCAATTCTAAGTCTTTGTGATCAATGAATGTTGTGTTGATATGTCTAAGATGATATTCTAAGATAAAATAAAGAATAATCAAGAGTGTGAGGAGTTGCTAAGCTAGGGTTTCTAAGCTTGTCAGTGTAAAATCCCCTGTTTAGTGCCTAACTTCAAGACTACATATCTCAAGATAGAAGTCTCATCTCATCTTGACCCCAACATAAAACTTGTAGAGCATGTTCTTAGATTTATTTTAAGTACTAGAACTCATCCATTGGGTTTCTAGAACTCAAGATATGAAGCTGACAAGTTACAGGTCATCTGATGAATGTGATTTTGGTCAACAAAAGTCAACCAACTTCCAAGACATTTTTGACCTAGAAGGATGTTTCTCCTCATTTTGACCCAAAAATGAAATTTTTTCCTCATGATCTTAGCTTCCCAAAAAGTACTAGAAGTCTATCATCTGATTTGTAGAGCTCAAGATATGAAGCTTGCAAGGCAGGGGTATTTTGGGAAACTTTGATTATAGGTCATTTTTTATTATAGGTCAATTTCACAACTTTGCACACCTTAAATGAAACTTTGACCAACATCAAAGTTTCTCCAAATGAGGTCAATTACACCACAAACCATCACTTGTCATGGATATGTCTCATATGTGAAGAATGGTGAAGAAAATTCCATGAAAAGATGCTTGAAAGCCATAATTTGAATCAAGATCATTTTAAACCATATAATGGCATGTTTATGCATTTTTTGATTGCCTTGAATATGATAAACATGATGCCAAAATCAGAAATAAAGTTTGAGGTCCAAAACCATGTTAAATTCAAGGTTGCTTCACCATGAAGGTACACATTCAAGATCTACCATTAAGATCAAAATAAGGGATCAATCTCAGCCATTGAGTCTCCTTACATCATAAGCAAGCTACCTGAGTCAAGTTTGAAGGTTTTAAGCTCTGTTTTCGTGTGAACCATGGAGCTTCAAAGTGCAAAACTTGGATTTTCAATTGGATCAATGTGGGCTATGATTGGGCTTTATTATGATCTAGATCCATTGTATATATTGCTAGCATCCTTCACATGCTCTCAGAGGTGGATTTCCATGGAAGAATAATAGAATTCAGTTGAAGAAAAGTGAAGAAAAAGTGGGAATCAAATTTTGCAATTGAACCAGTTTCAATCCAAATCAAGGTCTCCAACAACTCCATTGAAGATCAAGGAACGATTCTGGGCGTTTTTGATCAAGCTTCATCAAGGAAACAAGACCCAACAGAGGTGCTTCGTTGAGTAATTCATCTCTCAAAATTTCTCTTTGTATAGGAAGCAATTGACTGCCATTTTTACATATTCTTGCTCCCCTAAGTTCATAGATGGATTCTGGATCAGTTTAGAGCTTGTTAGTGATGATTCTTGTTGGAACCTCCATTATTGTTAGCTTTGGTTAGGGCTATTTAGGGACAATTAATGAAAAAGAACCATAGGATGAGGATCTACACAACGAGACGAGTTGAATGGTGTACGAAATTGAGAGTTTTTGTGAGCTTTTCAAAACGCTATAGTGGCGTTCCATCAGAGAAGACGATCGGAGCCGCCGTGCTCCGTCGTCTGTGAATCTCCCTCCCTCTGAACGCTTTAACCCCAGAAGCATGCGTGTCATCTTGTTAGTTGTTGGATCCATTGACTCAATTCAGAACGGGTGGCCACGATTTAATTTGACATAGTTGACTAAGCTTTAAGTAAAACGGTGTGTTTAAGTAAGTGGAATTCTGAGTGGACTTGGGCCTAACCGCTATCCGTACCCCCCTCAACTCAAGCCCAATATTATAACTGCATCTTATTACTACCCGCACCAAATGTTTTCCCATTTTATTTTATTTTTCTTTCTTTTTTCATTTTAGTTTCAGTTTCAATTTTAATTCATAAAAAATACCTAAATGCATCCAAAAATCATGAAAAAAATGTTTCTATATACTTTAAATTGCTAATTAATTTTACCATTTTTTAGAATAATTTAAGTCATTTTTTCAATTAATCTTGAATTTTCATTTTAAGGTGTTCTTTATGAATTGAAAAATGCACAACTTTTGATTGGGATTTTATTTCTTAATGAAATTCTACATACATGCCTGATTTTTCTTGTACATATTCTTGATGTATCAATTGATTTTTAGATATTTTTCTCCCTGATTTTTAGTACCATTTGGTTAGGTTTTTGGTTGAACCTTTAGGACCTTCCCTTTGTACTAGTTCTTAGGACACCCCTAGAACTTTCCACTCTATTTGCCTAGTTAGGTTTAGATATTTTCCCCATAGTTTGGACCCATGGTTCCCAATACCAGAGAGGTCCTATAGGATTTTAGATGACCTTTTTAGGATTAGTTTACTGATTTTAGTGTATTTTACATCCTAGGTCACCCTTGTATGGTTTCCACCCTAACACTTGTGCTAGTTTGGTTCTTATTTGAATTTTGTGCATTGCTTGAGCCTCTGATCTTTGCATATCCATGTTGTATACATAATGATGCTTTTGTATGTTCATTTTTGGACCCTAATCATGTTCTTAACTTGTTTAAGTTTAGACTTCCTTTAGGACTTTCATTTTAGTCTTCCATGTACATATGTTGCATGATCTCCATCCCTTACCTGATTCTTTTACAATCTCTAGTTCATTCTTTATACACATCTTCTTCTCCTCATTCATCTCTGTCCTATGACCTAAGGATCCCACTTGTGAGAGCCTAGTTACTCCTTTGGAAGAACTAAAGGCATTCCATAAGTGGTAGAACCTCTGAGGACTACTTATGTGTTTTTACACATTGAATGTGATGAGTTTGGTTGAGTGTCATAGTGAGTTCCTTTGATTCTCACTTTGCTTCCCATCATCTTGTTGGTCCTTTCCTCTTCATGTTGTATGATTTGGTGCATTAGGATAGAAGTATGCATGTGTAGGCATTCTTTCTCTTAAGTCCATGTTTGCATTAAAGGTTGAGGTGTCCTCCCTTTGCTTGTGTGTTTTTTCCTTTTGCTCTTGTTTGCGTTAAAGGTTGAGGTGTCCTCCCTTTGCTTGTAATGTTGCATTGCATGTGCATTCATTCATATTCCCATTTCAATTCAAGTATTGTATGTTGTTGCTTTACTTTCCATTGCCATGTTCCCTTAGGAATTCTCACTTCCTTGTTGAAGGATAGTGATGATAGAACCTTAGGGTTAATCCTTTGCATGATAACAAATAAGATATAATTCCCTTCTGAACTCAACTTTAGGAACATGATGCATGATAACTTTAGGGTTTTGATTTAGTCCCCTTTAGAAGTCCTTCTTCTCTTCTCATCCTCAAAACAATCTTAAAACACATAATAAAGGCTAATAAGTATTGTACGTTACGAGCCTTAAGCTACTTAGGAAATGGTTGTTGAGGGGTTTCCTTTTAATAACCAGAGTGTTTAGTGTATCACCCTTTGGGTGATATGCGACACATTCACTCCTAGGTCATAGTCTCTAGTGCAGTATGAATTACAAACATTCATTTAAAACACTTCTCTAATAAAAGACAAAAACAAACAGTCAAACTCATTTTGTCCCTCTGGACCCCTTAATGATGGAAAACCATTTTCAGATAAACAAGAGTGTTGTTAACTCTTAGTTCTACCGCAAACAGTAATGCTCAAGTCTCCAATGTTCGAGCTGCATACACCTAACTGCTGAAACTGTTTGTTAACCCTACTCGGGTAAAAGCTGTTGAACCAACCGGTGTTCTTAGTTACCCGAACTACGTTAGCTCTGATTTCTCATGCCAGATGAGAATACGTAGGCACAAGATGCGATGTCTTGGCGAGCAACCTTTCCCCCTTTCACCCGTAGTTAACCGAACTACGTTGACTCTGATTTCTCATACCAAATGAGAATACGTAGGCCCAGAGCGGCGATGCTCTGTCGAGTCCTTTTCTTTTCTTTTTTCCCAGACCTTTAGTTAGATAGATAAACACACCCTTTAGATAGACAACTAAGCGTGGATCCCGTCGAGTACGACGGACGTGAGGGGTGCTAATACCTTCGTCTTGCGTAACCGACTCCCGAACCCAAGATTTGGTTGCGATGACCAATCTTATCGCGATTCGCAGGTTTTCTCTGATCGTTTCCTTTCCCTCTCGTTAGGATAAATAACGAATGGTGGCGACTCTTCTGTCATTGCTGGCAGCTTTTTTCGCAGTAGCGACACAAAAGGTTGGAATAATTCCATGAGGAACGCCCATGAACTTGAAGAAAATACCCCTGCTTGGGATGAAGTTTGTCTCGAGCTTGATCAACAAAAGGTTGAACAACTTCGTGAGGAACGCCCACGATTTTGAAGAAGATTCCCCTGGCCGGGTTGAAAATCATCTTGAGCTTGATCAATAAAATGTTGAAACAATTTCGTGAGGAACGCCACAGACTTAAACAAGATGCCCTTGGTCGGGCTGAAGATCGTCTTAGAATCTCGATATTGATCCTAGATCTTGACTTAATGCTTGATTTTGTAATGATATCACATATCAAATGGAAATGCACATGCAAATGCTAACGCGTTGAGATGCAAATGCTAGGAAGTATAACTTGGCTTTGTATGCATATGATGCACATGATGCTGATGATGTCGAATGTAATGCATATGATGCGTATGATTGCAGAAGGGTGATCAGATATGTTTTATGAAGGTGCCAGCATGGTGGACTTTCGGTAGGTACCAATGCAGATTAGACTTTGGGTGGTGGGAGGGTTTGATTTCTTCAAAACTCAGTTTATTGAAGATGTCATGATTGAAGCAGAAAAAGTTGCTCTCGATGCCTCAAGTTTGATCACTTGCTGGTAAGTCGTGGGTTCACTTCTGAGAGAACCAAAACTTTCTGCTTGATGGTCAGGTTGACCTGAAAAATGAGTGTACCGACGTGATCAACTCATGAAAATCGTGCCTTTTCTCTAGACTTGATGATTGATAATGTTTGGCAAGATATGCTTGTCTAACTTGAAGATACATATATGATCTGCTCTCTGCAACTGGTTTTGCCCCAATGTTCAAACATGGTAACAGTATGCCCCTGATTAACCATTCCTGAAGTGATTTGATCTTCGGATGTTGAGCTTTGATGTGTTCTATGATGACTTGCCCCTGAAAAATATACTGTAGATTGAGCTATTGAAGTAGTCTTGATTCGGGTCGAAACCACTGAAAGTTCAAGTTCTTCTTTGATTACCCCTTGTTGAAATTGACTTGATGTCTAGCACTAATTTACAGTTAAAATTTATCATTCACAAATGGTAATCTTAATTCAATGTTCATGCATGTTTTGAAAAAGAGTTATTTATTAGAGTGTTGTGATAGTGTGAGACGAATGGACTGTTAGTCCAGACGTTCTGCTGATTAAGCTAGTGCGTGAAAGATATAGCAAGAGGAATGACACCAATGCTGAAGATTAGCAAATATGTGAGGAGTCAGCTTACGCAACCTTGCAATAGTATGCTTTCAGAATAAACCTTGCCTTAATTAGGTTTTTTGAGGGTTGTAACGAGGTCTGGTTCACGGTTTATGAAACAAAAGATATTAGGCTCAAAACTTGGTTTGTACCCACCCATTCTTCGTGATGTTCTCCAGTCCTATGTTTAGTTAACTCTGCACATGTTTGTCTTCCAAAAGGGTTGACGGTGTAAACGTGATGACTCAAGGTTTGCTCGAACTGACAGTCACCATATTTTGTTTTTGATGGACGTTAGTGACCATTTAGTTTTGATATTGTTTTTGTTGAGGATTTGAGGACCTGTTTTGGTTTTTCTTTCGATCCCTAACTTTTGCATGGACTGGTTTTGCTTTTCGAGTTCATCGGGGTTGCCTTGATTTTTGCCTAAGTCTCCTTTTGAGGTATTCGACTTAACAGACTTTTGATTTTTTTTTTTTTAAATTTTGTTGGAGGATTATGACTGCCAAGTCATGGGTCTTTGAAGAACAACTGACACGTCTTTTGGATTTTGATTTGTGGTTTGAGTGTGTAGTTGTATTAACTTAATACTACCCCACCCCAGGTTGCACGTAAGGGTTTGAATATCCAAAGGAAACTCCTACTTCTAGGCTCGAAGTGGTTAACTAGGGATTAACTCCTTATCTCTCCAGTGTTTTAAGGAATGAAGCAATGCATATATATCATCGGCAGAATTTTATCCGAAAGCATACAGTTTGCAATTATGAGTATTTCGTTTTCACCATCCCCCCTTAAATCATTGCTAAGCAACAGTTTAATAAAGAGAGTGAAGTGGAAAAATATGAGTCGATGAAAAGATGAATATGATATGAAAATGAACAATAATATTATGAGCAAGATATATTGACGGAAAATTAAATCCAGAATATATTGATAGAAATTAAAGTTAGTGGTTAGTGATTAATCTTTAATTTTTATTGTATCCAGCAAATCCGGTCAACTATAGCGCTAAACTATCGTAGCACGATCTATGACAAAGATCATACTATAGGAGGTCGCACAAGCTATGATATTTGTGCTAAAACATGATAGAGAAATGATATTGTAAATCTTTCTCTGAAGAAATCGTTCTACACGAAAAGAAAAGCGAGTAATCTCATCTTAATCATAAACTTGTGTCGATTAATCAAAGGTAACCTATTATGATCCCAAAGTATAGAAAATGATCTCAATGATCATTCACTACAGATTTGAAATCGTGAAGGTTAAACAACCTCAATTAACCAACATTTATGAATAAAAAGACTTCATCGACCAAAATCGAAATAGAATTGAGATAAAGGGAAATGAAAATTCAAATTATTATAAGGTTAAACAAAAGAATAAATGGAGAAACACAAAAAGACACAAAATTAATAAAATGCTAGGAATTATGATTTTAAAACTTAAAAAACAAAATAAATAAAACAAATTAAAAAAACTAAAAAGAAGGGGGGTGCACAACAAAACATATGGTGTTTAGAGTCCTATGGGCTTTCCAAAATCCCATCATCAACCATGTCAAAGAAAAGGGTGGTGCGGACCATATTTGGGGTGTATGTGATTAAAATAAATAAGTGGAATCATCACGGGCCTCACGGCCCATTCATCCCTTAAAAAATGCACAGATGGTAAGAAAAAAGGGAGTGGTGTTCTAGAAATGAAATGGGTCACAAGAACCCAATAACACCAAGCTCAATCCATTATTCCTTTTAGAGGCAAAACACAATTGGGAAAATATAAAACAAAGGAATAATGTGATAACAACAACATGATGTTCATCAGCTAAAAAAAAACCCACAAACAAATATCACCAGAAAACGAATCAAGGTAGCATAAAGTGAGGCAACGAAAGTGAGAAAGAAAAGATAAAACATAGTGGAATAATAGAAAAAACGCGCATCACGTTCGACCAACCTTCCTTGTATAATCTTTCCCTCCGCTCACAGCTCTTCCCCGTGAGATTCAAGTTCGTTTTCAGTTTCTCTTTTGAGTCGACTCTTTTTTGAAGGTTTATTCTGTTCTCGTCCTGAGTCTGTTTGGTTTTGATTTGAACTCTCTATTCGTCTTAAATTTCTAATTATGTTCTGATTTAGGTATTTGAATAATTGTTAGTTTGGGTTGAAGAAGGTTAGGGGTTAGAAAGGTGGAAAAGGCTTGTGTTGTTGATGAGTGTTTGTTGAAGGTGTGTTGAAGGAGAAGAGGTTTGAGGTTACGTTGATTGAAGTTGAAGAGTGGGTGAGGAAGAAGATGAAGTCCAGGGTAAATTTTGGTAGGGCCTTTTTGGTTCTCCTAAACTTGTTTATGAGAGTGAGAAACACTAGATTTATAGTGTGGTTTGAAGGTAATTGTGGAATTGAGTTGAAGGAATATTCGTTTAAGGATTTTGTGAAGGTTTGTTGGTTTTGATTGTACAAGCTACATGGTGTGTACATTGTGAATCATGGGTTATTGTTCGGTAATTATCATGAAACATTGGAAATCATGGCTAGGTTACTTTGGCTTTTGAAGGTGCTGACTTGAGAATTCTGTGTCTTAAGGACGCTGAAAGTTTCGCTCGCGTTGTATGCGTGAACGTGGGTTTATTTACGTTGCAGCTGAAGCTGGTACCGATTGGCAGTCCGTGATTTTTGGGTGATGATGTTGGTTTTGTCAAGGTTTTGTAACTTGCCTTTTATTCTTCATTTGCAAATGGTGAATCATGTTTTAGCTGTTAGTGAATTAATTGTGGTTTTAAAATGGTCTGGCTGGTGCTTACATGATGGTTGTGTCAAGGCTGCAGAAACTGTGGTTTATTCACCAGCGTGAAAATTGTTTTTTGTTCATGGAATGCAATATCATGGTTTCGAGTGAGGTCGTGCGTTGTAATTTGTTTATGGCTGGTGTATGGCAGTGATACTTTCTGGTTGTACATTCTCCATAAAGTTTCTTTAAAACAAATTTTTTGCCATTTTGTCATGTAATTGGACTTGATAATGGGCCTATTGATGGACTCTTGTCATTACGTAGCATGAGCCTTGTTTATTTTGACAATTGTTGGTGTAATGTGGTAATGGACTTGAATTTTTGTGTAAATGAGCTTAGACTTGAATATGCACCTCCAACTCTTAAAAAGTGGCTTTAATTATGAACTTGATTTTCCTTTTAAACCATACATGATAATAATTTAGGAACTCAAGTCAAACTACCAGTTGTGCCACTAGCCCAAATATAAAAATCACTATCGATTACTTGCACCTTTTCTCCACAACCTCACATTTTCCTTGAACATCAAGCAACTATGGATGAAATATGACTGGAGAATGCATGACTTGTTATAACCTATTTGAATCTCTTGAAGTTGGCCTTGCCTTGAATAGATCCATAGATGAAACATTTTTTGAACCTATGGCCACTTGATAAAAAAGAACTTGACTTTAAACCAATCCTTTCATAGAATCAATGCTTGATCACTTGATGACTTGTAAATGAGATATTCCCCTTTGTTTGAACATGATTATGTAAGACTCACTTGAATCTTAATCATTAATCTTGCCACTCACTTGACCTGATAACCTTTCCTGAAACCCCAATTCATCCTTGCAACAAATTGGATATAGGCAACCAGAAAAATGAAGATAGAAACAACATATCTTTGGATTTTTGAATAATTGTTAATGGATGGAAATACAGATGAAAGTTATATACAAGTAGGACAGATTTGGGTTATGACAATAGGATTTGTGTATCTAGTTTGGGTTGAGAATTCAATGGGTTTTTCTTGAATAAAACCTTTGGGGGTTTGTCCTCCAAGATCTTAAGGATTTGGGGGGGGGGGGGGGGTTGTACAAATATTTTCTTCACAGATTCAACCGAGTGAAAGGATTAAATAACTGTGGGTTTGTTCAAACAAGTAGCATTAACCGGAGGATTGTGTTGAAAGATTTGGGGTTGATCGTCTTGCGATCGAAATCAGTCGAGCGAAAGGTTTGAATAAAGGTGGGTTCATTCAAACAAGTAGTGGTAACCGTAGGTTTGTTCGAAGCGTTTGATGCACTTGATTCGACTCGAATCAAGGGGACATAAGGTAATAATATCAACTTCAACAATAAGGGAATAACAGTTTTTTAGACGATTAAAATCCACGACCGTTTCTGCACGTTTTTAAACAATTTTTAAGCGCCGATTTTTGATAACAATTAGTGATCTATTCAACCCCCTTCTAGATCTTTGCCATCGTCTAACAAGTGGTACACGAACACCGATTCATCTAGTGCTTTGCATATAACTTATAAGAAAATGGCTAACGAACAAAAAGGGGTGTACAATAGAGTACCGGTTTTTACGAATGAAAACTATAGTTATTGGAAATATTATATTCGGGTGCATATTAATTCTATTGATAGAAAGGTATGGAACGTTACTCAAAATGGCCATATTGAAATTACTATGACCAATGCAAATAATGTTGTTGTGCCTAAGCTGAAAGCACAATGGAACGAAGAAGATGAGAAAAGTATAGTTATGATTGGAAAAACCTTACAGATCTTCACAAGCGAAGGTTCTCTCCCTCACAATATTGTAATCCACTAACTTGAGGTATTTTTCAACATGAGCGTGATACGTGATTATTCCAAGGGGCTTTAACTTTTTCCTTCTTTCTTCTTCTTCTTCTTATTTTTTCTCCTTTATTTTCTTTTCTTCTTTTGTTTCACCTTTTTTCTTCTCTAGCAACATAAGACACAAATTGTACATGTTTAAAAAATTAAAATTCAACATAAAAATAGAATAAATTTTTACCGATGGATTGTCTCCCATCAAGCGCTTCTATTCCTTCATTAGCTTGAAGAATGGTGCCTAAGGCATGTCAAGTGCAAGGGGTACCTTCACACCAGTCAATTCACTTGTTTTCATAACTTTGTCCAACATACTACCTTTTTCCTCCAAATGGTAGCATGTATCCAAGTCATCCATATACAGTATCCAGTCATACACATCAAAAACAACTTTTTCTTTGTTGAACTTCAAGACCAACTCACCAGTTTCCACATCTATCAAAGCCTTACCAGTTGCCAAGAATGGACATCTGAGAATAACCGACCCGCCTGAATATCCTTTCATGTCAATCACCACAAAATTTGCAGGAAACACTAAACCATTGACATGCACTAACACGTCTTGTAAGATACCAAACATATGAATTAGCTAAAGTAAGAGTCATATTACTTGATATGATCTCTCCCAAGTTAAATTCTTTAACCTTATTCATTGGAATAACATTTATACTAGACCCTAAATCACATAAAATGTGTGAGATCTTTACTCCACCAATATTACAAGATATAGTAAACTTATCTGGATCCTTTAGCTTTGGTAGCAATGTTTGAGGCACTGTTGTCTCATCCTTCTCAGTCATGTTTACATGTTCTTAGACAATTTTCTGCTTCGTACCCTTTAGTAATGCCTTAATAAATTTATCAAACTTAGGCATTAGTTTTAAAACCTCATGGAAAAAATACTTACCTGAAGCGTAGTCAACATCTCTTTAAAATTTGTAAACATTATTGCCTCATCTTCATGTACTGGTTTCTTCTTAATTATGGGATAGAATGGCTTGATGTAATCAGGTAGTTTTGGATTGGGATCGTTAAGGATCTGCTTTATTCAAGGGGAGTTTTTATATATTAATTGTCCAATGGTGAGTCCTCTATCCTCTTGGTCACCCTGATATTTACTCTCCTCTTTTTCAGTTCTCACTTCTTCTTTTTCCATCAACTCCTCTTCCAGTATTTCATCTTCACCCTTGTTGGTGATCTCCTCGTAACCTATTTCCACATCCTTGAAAGACTCATTCTTAGGATTATCTACAGTGTTACATGTAAATCCTCCACTCAAACTAGGTAACACAACTATTTGTCTAGATAACTAACCAATTTGCATCTCCAATTTTTTTATAGACGCATCATGGTTCCTACTCATTGTCTCATGGTTTTTATTCCTCTTATTAAAACTACTATAAGTGGCCTTAATGAAGTTTTGCAGGGTCTCTTCCAGCTGTGAAGGTTTTTTTTGGATGAGATCTTGTTGGTTTTGCGGCATACCTTGATTAGAACTTGCATTCTTGTTATTGCCTCATTGAAAATTCGGGTGATCCTTCCATCCATGATTGTAGGTGTTGGAATAAGGGTTATTCTTCTGGAAATTGGAAAATTGAGTTTCTTCACTTGACTCTTACAAAGATCACCTTCTGTTTGCATGTCCTAATCCACAAAAATCACCCCTAAGTGTTTGTACCTGACTCACTTTAGCTTTAATTAAGCTAATTTCAGCTAGCTTTTTATTCAATAATTCAATTTGAGCTATAAGTGCATTTTAAGTATAAACAACTAACATACATTTGGATGTGCCCAAAATTTCAATTTTTATTGACCTTTCACTCTTTGGACGATATTAATTTTAAGCACATCTTTTCGACTGCGTCTTTAACTTGTGGTTCTGTCATAATTTGGATTGTGCCTCCTGCGGGAGCAACCAATAACATGCATGTTTGGCTCTTGATACCTTTGATAAAATTTTGCATTTCTCCATATTATTCATATTATAATTTTGGCACTTGTGTAATAAAATTTTAAACCTTTCCCATGACTCATACAACGATTTTGTTTCCTACTGCTTAAAATTTACAATTTCTGCTATTCGCTCAGCAAACTGAGTAGTGGTGAAGAATCTTTTTAAGAATTTGTCCTCCAGCTTCTTCCATGTTCGAATTGTTCCATTTGGAAGGCAAATTAACCAATCCTTAGCCCTTCAAATTAGTGAGAAACCAAACAACCGTAGCTTAAATTGGTCTTTCGTGGCATCATCTGGTTTGCACATCGAAGTTGTTTCATAGAAGCGTGCAATATGCACTCACGCGTCTGTTGAAACACTTTTGATAGGGTAAGTATTTGTTTTATTGTCTCCACATGGATTAGTGAGATATTACCACCGTTCTATAGTTTAATATGTTTTTCAAGCAATGGTTTTAAAAGGGTTTTGGTTACAAAAAGTCTCAAATGCATGGAAAGTAATTAACAACGGTAAAAAGTGAAGGATTTAACGGTCTAAAAAGCATGCCAAGATTAGATTTCAATAACCTAATTCTTACGTATTCTATTAATCAAGTACATGAACTTGTTAATCATCAATATAATCACATATCACTCATCAATACCACTATGTCTAGTCGATGTTGCGAGTTTTACTATATTTTTTAATCGATGATCTCTCACTCTATTAAACAGTACAATAATTATTAAGCTTTGATACAAATAAATATCAACTCCAAATCTATATCTAGAATATGATTATTAATAAATGAAAGTCTTAGGTCAAGAGTTTGAAAGATATTTTCGATAATGATTCAAATCATAAATATAACATAAAAACAAAGAGAACCATCTATATTGATCATCTACTTGTTCACATAAAAAGGATCAAGAGAAATACATAATTATTTATAGTTAACTACCTCTAATCTAGCATAAAAAGGTTTAGCTACCCATAACCATGGTAGCTTCTTCAACAAGTAAAGGGAATAGGTTCACAATCATCAACATCGAAAAACTCGAAGATTGATGCTTTGAAATCTTGATTTTGAGTTCTTGATGATTTTTGCTTTGAAAATGCTCTTGGAATAAATTTGGAATGAATAATGATACAAAATATCTAGAAAAAAGTATAAATAGCATAGGCCATAAAATGGAATTGCGTTAAACCCCATCAGAGCGTGCTTAGCGCGATTAGTGAAACAAGACTCAAACCGCCATAACTCGCGCTTAGCACGGTGAATCATGCTCCTAGCATGAAAAGTGTAATTTCCCACTGCCTTGCCTTCTCTAAGCGTGCCACTCTGCAAAACTCAACTTCTTCAAAAGTGTAACATTGGGTGGTGCTTTGTGCCTTTAAGTATCCAACGCTTCCAATAGGCTTTAAACCTATAAATTTGCACAAAATTGATCAAACAAAATCTATTTACATGAAAATGCTAAAAACCACATATTTACACTAAAACTAAGGTTTTATCAAGACATTCCATTGAGATCAAGTGAAAAGGGCAATAAAATAATATGGATTATTTACACAAATTGGCCCTTAACAACCCTCCCCAACTTAGAACTTTGTTTGTTCCCAAACAGAAGTCTTTCAAACCAAAGGAAACACAAGCAATCTCCAAGAAATTGGGAACAACAAGTTTTTAAGAACGAAAAGAATTTCATGGTTCAAATTCAAAAGCACAAACAAATTAAAGCTTACCACTACTCTAAAGCAAACCATGTCTATGAAACAAATTCTAAGTGCACACTTCATATCAAAATTTCTAAGGAAATATAAATCCAAACATGAATCACGCCTAAAAACACATTCATCAGTGGATAAAAAACAAACATGAGGGACTTTTACTCTCACCAAACAATCCTGTTAACATCCTGATCAAATTATACATTTATCAAACAAATTATATTTAAAGCACAAAAACATGAATCACTAAGGACTTTTAAGGGTTGTAAATTGGCTTAGTGTTAGCTCCCAAATTCGACGCCTAGTTTAGATTAATGGAAACAATAAAGAAAAACAATTTATATGAAGTTGTGAGAAGCTTTGAAAAAATTGTGAAACCTGGTTATTTTGGTCGAAGTCACCTTTTTGTACAAGGAGAATATGCTGAATGGATTTGGGAAAATATTCTAAGTCTTGGAAGTTTATTCGACAGAGAACTGCTGATGGTGTTTTGACGAAAGATTTGAATTTAAATAAGGGAGGAAACTTTGTTCTTATCGATTATTTTGAGAGAGACACGTAGAGCATTTTCAAAAAAAGAAGACATGTCGAGATCCACTTGTCTTATTTTCGTAGGAAGGCCGCTAGGGACAGTTATTTCGATCATTATAAATAGGAAGTATTAGAGTTAGGATTGGTGTGTTCAAAGTTGTACAAAATATATAGAATTACTCAAAGTATCCGTGTGCAGAGAAAAAAGTGTGTTGAGAAAATGTACATTTGACAAAACACCATATCTTTTCACTTTAATTAAAGTTTATCTTCTTTATTGCCCAATTTATTTTCAATGCATTTACTTGTTTATTGATTAAGTTTCTGCAATTTACTTTCTTTAAATTTTTAAATTTGTTAACTTTTAGATCATGAATATTGTCGAAGTACTCACAATTTTCCAAACTTTATTTTAAGATTTACTAGCACATGTCCTAGGATCAGTATGGTCGATCTTGTAAGTAACCAAGTTCTTTTTCAATTTGGAAGACCAACATTTGTTTAATAATTTTCGCGGTAAACAAATTGGCACACCCAGTGGGACAGTGCTAGTAGTTTTCTTTTCAAAACATTGTTTTGTTGTTGTTCTCTTTGAAAAATTCATTGTATGTTATTGAGAAGTGGTAAAGTAGCCACCACTAATGAAGATAGACCAAGGAGAAAATGTACTAGAATAATGGTGAATTCAAATCAGCTGAATGTTTCGATTCCTCAAAGTTCATCAAGTAACAATGGAGAACCGCCCCAAGTATCTTCGACCGGGGGAACAACGATTCCAACGACTGTGTCAGAACCAATGCCATCCATGGCAAGTTCAACGCCCACGCATTCAATTACCCATAGTGAGCCCATTCTAAATTATATTGGGCCAAGGGGTCCTCTAGTAACCCCTCCACCAATGGGTAATGCTTCGAGTAGGCCCTTCATGCCCCTAGGTTTCTCTATGTCTTTAGGCAGTCGAGAACAACCTTATGGAATGCCAACATCTATGATGGCGAACTTATATAACAACATCTCAACATTCTCAGAACCAGTACCGAATGTTACTTCGCCATTACAAGGACCAGGATCTGGGATAAACATGGGTCGAAGTAGCCAACCCTTAGGGATGGGTTATTCCACCCAAATCTCAAACTTAACTAATAATTCTGCAGACATTATTAAGCAACAAATGGATGAGAGTAATCACGAAATGGTTCAAATGTTTGCCTAAACAATGAGGGCTATTTTTAATCCCCTAATCCAAAGCACTACTCAATCCAACTAACAAATGACAACACAGATGACACGCCTTGCGGAATTTTTGGAGTACCACAACCTCCTCGACATTCGCAGAGAGAATACATATTGGCGAGTCAAGGAATAGTCCTCAAAGAAGATCCTACATTAATCAAGTTCAACCAAACCAAAGAGTCCTACCCCATGCAAATCTAGCCAATCCAAGAGCAGCGATCGAACAACCTGGAGTCGAACCCCTAAGAGCCCAACCTCAAATTCCCATTGAGGAGAGACCAATGGTGGTAATGGTGGATAGGAATCAAAATGATGATAACGTTGTACAACAGATTCAACGTGATGATACAACTGCATATAACATTCTAGCAGCCATGGTCAAAAGGATAATGGCGCGAAATGGGGTAAACTTTGGTCTTCAGAGATCAAACTATACTTCGCCATTATTAGAGTATATTCTACAATCAGATCTACCTCCTAGATGGAAAGTATCTAAGTTTACTAAATTTTCTAGGGATATCACTGAATCCACTGTTGAACATGTGGCTAGGTACTTGATAGAGGCTGGAGAGATTTCGAATAATGAAAATATTAGGGTAAAATATTTCCCAAGCTCTCTCACCAAAAATGCTTTTACATGGTTTAAAACCTTGCCACCAAATTCAATCCATAATTGGACTCATTTAGAAAGATTATTCCATGAACAGTTTTATATGGGACAAAATTTTACTTAACCAATAGATGATTACTTGAGTAGATTCCGTATACTTAAAGCCATGTGTTTTACGCAAGTGTCAGATCATGAATTGGTCGAAATGGCCGTTGGAGGTCTAGACTATTCTATTAGAAAGAAACTAGGCACCCAGTACTTGAGAGATATGGCCCAACTGGCTAATAGGGTTTGACAATTAGAACTCTTAAAGGAGGAAAAAGCCATAGAAAATAAAAACAAGAGGGTGGCCTACGTCGAGTTAAATGAACACAACGAGGGACAATATAACGAGCTTTCAAACTTCGACAAAAGTGAGATCGATCTCGCTGAGTTAAAGCAAAGACCCCTAATTTTTATAAAGTCTTAGCCCCCTCAAATGCAAAAAACCCACTTGAACCAGACAGGAACAATAGATTCCCTAAGAAAACTTACACCTTCGACGTCACCAAATGTGACGAAATCTTCGACTTGTTAGTTAAGGATGGTCAAATAATAGTGCGTCCTGGGATAAAATGCCTCTTTTAAAGCAAAGGAAGAAGAGAGGTTTTTGTAAGTATCATAATTTCTTGGGTCATAAAACATCTCAATGTTTTCTTTTCAGGGATCTTGTTCAAAATGCCATCAAGGATGGAAGACTAAGGTTTGGAGAGAAAGTGAAGACTCAGATGAAAATTGATGCTGACCCTTTGCAAGTGACTGATGCTCATTTCAATGAACCAACTGTTGTCAACATGCTCAAAGTTACTGATGACTTCACTCACAATGTTAAAATGATCGAAGTCAGTGGTGATTTCATCAATCATGTTGTTATGGTTAAGATCATTGAGGATATTGACGAGAAGGTTTTGAAAGATTGCATATGTAAGATTACTGATGGCCTCAAACAAAGGAGCCGTTGAAGGCTGTAACAACGAAACTGCTGATGGTTTTGATACTATAGGAATCACTAAGGATTTCAATCTGGTGATGGTAACGAAAGAAACCGGTGATGGTTTCGTGCAGATGGATAAGCCTACTAATGGCCTTACGATGAAGTTTCAAAATTTGGACATTATTGAGGATTTCACTATGGATATTAACATGGTCGAACTTTTGCAAGAAAATTCGATGGAAACTGATGGAGAGCAATGACAAGAGGAATATAACAAACTAGCTTTCCCGAAGGAAGAAGAGAATCTGATCAATTTCCTACATAGGTGTCAGAAGAAAAAGTCGGAGGTTATGCGTTGCCCAAGGTGTAGCGCCGTGTTCGACAAGAAAGCGGCCCAAAATATGGAGGGAGTTTGATTAGCGAAAGCCAGAGGAAACTAGAAAGACTTTGGTAGCCACCAAGTTTTCGATAAGAAGGGTCCATACAAGGGGCAGGATCAAGCGAAGTAAAGATTCCCAAGTGCCAAACCTACAACTTTCAAGCCAACTGTAGGGGCTTCCATAGGAAAGTGGGAAAAGCCAGTCGAAGATATAAAGCGAGGCCAACAAAAGTGGCAGAACTTCGAGGTCAATAGGGGTTCATCGATTGGGTACCGTAGGGAGTTCTAGACCTCCAGAAAGTCAGCTTATATCTCTAAGAACTATAAAGGCAAGAATCTGATAACTAGATCTCAATGAAGAAGGGAGCAAAGGAGAAGGAAGGCAGAAAGGAAGGCCAGAGAGAATCAGAAAGCTGAATTAAGCACCAATGTACCTGCTGGAAAAGGTGAGAAAAAGGAGTTGAAACCCATCGAAAAGAAGTCTGTAGAGGGAAAGGTATTTCCCACTCAAGAAGAAGACACTAAAAAGAAGCATTATCGTTAGATCGCTGAAGACAAGATGCTCACTGATGACTTCGGTACAAATTTAGAAGCATCTTTGGACATCATGGTTAATGTAATATCCGTGCTACCATGGGAGTATGACCAAGTTACTGAGGTCGAAAAGCTGGAGGATAATAACGACATAGAGATGGCCACTCACAGGCTAGATTGTTACTATGTTATGAACAACGGTTGTGTAGAAAAACAAAATGCATTCTTCGAAAGATCGGATGAGGCTATGAAAAGTCACTTATAGCCTTTCTTTATTAACGGGAAAATCAAAGATGTACTAGTAAATAAGATCCTGGTAGGTTGCGATGCAGTAGTAAACCTGATGTCGCATGTCATGCTAAAAAAAGATAGGGAAGTTCGACACGGACATGAAGCCTTACAATATGGTGCTATCCAACTATGAAGGAAAAATTGGCACCACATTAGGGGTGATTCAAGTCGATCTGACGGTAGGAACCATTACTGGACCAACCATGTTTATGGTTGTGGAAACTAAGGCTAACAACAATTTATTGTTAGGACGTGAATGGATTCACATTATAGGAGCCGTGCCATCATCAATGCATCAAAGAACTACCATCTGGCGAATGGATGGTGTAACAACCCAATTTGTAATAATTAGTTATTTCTATTAATTAATTGATTTATTGGGATTATTTGAATTATTTGAATTATTGGATGATTATTATTTTATTTGTGGAATTAATGTGTTAATATGTTATGTTTTCATATTATGCTATTTTACAGATTTTGAGAGTTTTAGGGAAAAATAGATTGGAGGGTATTTTAGACATTAAGTATTTAATGTTAAGTTGGATATTTTGTGAGAAAATGATTTAGTAGATGTTTGGAGGGAAATAACATAGAAAGAGATATAAGTGGAAAGAGGGAGAAAAGAAAAGGATAAAAATAGAAAGGAAGAGAAAGAAAGAGGAAGAGGAGAAAGAGGAGAAAAGCTTGAAGAATCATCAAGAGAAATCTCTAGGATTCGATTAATCGGGTAAGGGTGTGAAATCTTATTATTTTATCAATGTGTGTGATTATGTATGTGTGTGTTTGGATGGTTTGGATGTTTTCTATCTTTTTCCATTCTAGGTCAGAAATGGTTTAATCGGTAGTGTTGCGGTGAGAATTGTGATACCAAGCTATTGGTTAACTTGAATCTTTAATTCTTAAATTCACAATCGGACTTTAATTTATCCAAAGGAAAGGTCTAAAGAAAGAAAGAACCTTTTGCGCGATGTAACAACAATGCTAAGAGATTCGGGGATCGCGGGTTGGTTATGCATAGGGTAGGTATTTCACATCCTAAACATCTGTAGTACTCTACAGGAACCTTTTGTTTGTTTGCATGCTAAGTTTGGTAAATGTTTGCTATGGTTTGGAATTGGGTAAAAGGTAGAAGGTTAAGACCTAAAGATAGTTTCTAAGCTTTCTCGCAAAGACATCGCGTCCTCTGCCTACATATCCTAACTAGAATAGAATCAGAGCAATCGTAGTTCACCTCACTAGGGTTAAAGAACACTTGATTATGATCAAGATTCCAAGGGGAACAAACATAACAATGCTTGTATAGAGTTTAAAAAAACTCTCTAGATCTATGTTATAACACTCAAGAGGGGAGTAAGAAATCATTTCTATGATTCTTACATAGAGTTTACAAATTCTATCCTAGGGTTCTAGATTGAAGAAACACTCCTAGTAAAGGTGGGTTTTTTAGACTTAGAGCAAAGTCTAATGGCTTATACTAAGGTTCAAGATGACTTCACAAAATCAAGGGAATGGATAATGAACTATCCATGACACAAGGGTCAATGGAGAGACTTTTCCTTTGGAAGGAGAGAGAGGAGGCAAATTGGATGAGAACTAAAAAGTTCCATCACTTGGGGGAGAAATACTTAAGAAAGCAATAAACAACTAAGCATGAAAAAATATAAAGGATATGGTTACAACCAAACAAGCATGCATATCACAACAAGCAAGGATTAAATGGATACAAATGGTTTCAACCAATAATCAAATATGTTAACAAAGATGGAAGTAACAACCCAAGAGACATATTAACAAATATGAAAACAACAATCATGCAAGTAAGTCACAACTTTAAGATGATCATGGTATAAATTCAAATGTAACAACACTTAGGCATTGATGACAATCAAATATGTAAAGAACGACCACAACAGTTAAACTCAAGACTTAGGAAGAGAACAAAAAATTTATGGTGACAACCAAAGGAAGGCAAACCTAACATGTTAACTAACACATACAAATAAATCTCTCAAGATAAATTAAGCATGGTATGAAAGGAATTCAATCAAGACGTAAGGTAACGACCTCAAAGAGAACCCAACTTACAAGTAGGAAAAAGGCATTGTAAAAACAAACAATTGAAATTTTAATCCATTAAATGAAAATAGACATTACAATGAGCAATTTGCAAAAAGAACGGATTAAAAAAGATAAAGCATGCAAAAGTTATGATATTTTGATCTTTCATGAAAATAAAATAAAATGCAACAAGCAAATAAAAAGAAATGGCATGGGAAGGGATTGAACCCACACCCTTGTGTTCACAAATACAACACAAACCAAGTGGCCACAGCGCGCACGTATGAATTGGAAAGGCAAGAAAGAAGAAAATGATAAACAATGACAATTGAAAAATAAAATGCCAAAAGAGTTGATCACCAAGGATCGACCTCAGGTCAGGCATGTCAAAGGGTATAAGGCGCGCAAGTGTCTACCACTGGGGTGGCTATACATTCAAGTATTAAGCCACCCCCATAAATAGATAAGGCTACTTATGATTGAATTTCTGGGCAAAAAGCAAGCCAACAAAACCAAATGCGTGAAGGATTCAAACTTTGTCAAAACTTAATCTTTTTTCATGAAATTTTAGTCAAACTTGATTAATTTTTGATGAGGATCATGATGGTCACAACCAAATTTTGAAATAACAACCACACATCAAAACACGATATCACATGCATATTGGCATTTTGAGATGCATTTTGATTAACATGGATCAAACCAGATGCAATTAGGATTAATGAAAGATGTGAGCAAGTTACAAACATGATTATGAATGAGTTCTAGCAAGGATATCAATCAAAACGGTGTTGGATCCAAAAGAGGCATATGAATTGCAAACATAGCATGAAAATGAAGGCAAACTGTCAAGGGTGAAGATGGAAAGGTTTAGATCACACATTCATGGCCTATAAGTTCTAAAAATGTCAATGATGCTCTTTAATGCTCATAAACCAAACACAAATGCTCAGGCAGAAGAAAGATAGTATGATGTAGTAATGACAACATATTGGTTATGAATGAAACTTGTGAAAAAAGTGAACTTGTGCTTCGAAATAAACAAGAACAAAGGACTTCAAATCATGAACCAAGTGGTTAAAAAACTTAAACAGATAACAATTACAACAATACATATGTAGCTGGTTCAAATGGTATGGAAGAGGCAAGGATAGATCAGCAATAGCAGCCAAATAGCAGGTCAAAACCAAAGGGCCCTGCTGCCTAGTTTTCAAACAGCAGGCCAAACATAGATGCATACAAAACTTGATCAAAACAAAACAAGAAAAGCTCATGGCATCTCAACCAAACCAAATAAAATGCAAAGAGGAACAAGAGGATAACAATCAAATTCCAAGACAAACACCAAACAGAACTGTCATCATGCCAAGCTATGTAAAATGAAAAGAAAAGCAGTTTGAAAGCCACGTCAAGAAATGAACACAAATAAGTTGAACAAAACTCACACACAAACTCAAAACATAATACTAAGTGTTTTCACACTTCAAGATTTACCACAAACCCAACAGAAAAGAAAATCATATGCCAGCTGCTTATTAACACATAAAGATGCATAATTAAAGGCAATGACATGATTGGAACAGGTTAGACCAGAAAAACATCATATACAATAATCAAACATGTCTATGAATGATGTTACAACTTAAGAATGACCAAAAAAATGCATACAACACAAACTGGTTCACAAACTACAAAGGTAGCATACATGGTAAGTAGGGCTGTCAAGCAGAAAAGGCACAAATTGGCAAAGCAATCATGAATGGGGCCTGGTTCATACACATAAAAATCCTAAACATACTATCTAGAGGTAATATGCTCATGGAATAATTCAAAACAACACAAATAGCAAAGTGAAGTGTGTGCTGCAGCTGTGGCTTTTCAAAACAGTTTTGGCAGCAAAATGATGAGGTATGTGAAATGCAAGCTGGTCTAGCCAAAAGTGAGTGGTCTTATGTCAAGGAATAGCACATACACATCATAAACATGGAAATAAATGAGTTCAAACTCAAAAAACAGTCATATTACAAACAGGACAAGATTTGGTATGGTGATGGCATATTTTGGCTTGAGAATGCAATTTGAAAGTGTAATGAGAAAACAAGTGGAAACAGATCATACAAGAAATATACACACATCACAAACATAAAGATGGATGAGATCAAACCTAGAATTCAGGCCTAGACAAACAGAAATGAAATTGTCATGTTGATGGCTATGCAAAAGCTGTTTTGAAACAACTCTTAATGATGCAGTAGGGTATTTGTCAAGACAATGAGATTCATGCCATAACAAGGACACACATACACCAAAAATATGCAAAAGGATAATCTCATACCTCAAAATCAATTCAAATCAACACCAAACAGAACATAGCATATTGGTGGCATCAAAACATGAAAATGCAAGACTGTCACAATTCAAAAGCAAGTAGGATAGGTCATGGAAGTTGAGACAATTTGGCACCACATACAAACTTAAAACATGTAGAATAATGATTCTAGGCACATGAATCAAGTAAAAACAAGCTGGAACAGAAAATGGTATGCTGTTGGTATCATGAGGTTTTGAAAATGCAGATTTGGAAGTGACAGGCTGTTTTGAAAAAGCAAGGCCAGTTTGATCATACAAGTACAACATACAACCTCAAAACAAGTTAAATGATGTTTTCACACTTAAGGACCACACACAAACTGCTCACAAAAATAATTGACATACTGGTACAAACCTTGACAACAAGAAAACACACAAAACCTCACACCTGGCCTTAATAACCAAATCTCATGTTTTTCATCATTTTCAACAAGTTCAACTAGTAACAAGGCAAACAATATCATATAAACACAAACCAATAGTTTAAACACTTGAGATGAAACTTTGTAGGCACATATCATTTCAACACAAAAACTCATGACAATGGTATAGCAAAATGTATCAAATATCACAACAAGCCAAACTAGATTCAAACATGACCTAGGGGCAGGGGAAGCTCATGAAACAACTAACAAGTTATCCAAACATCACAATTAAACAAAGGTTGACAGATCTAGGGCAAGCACATCAACATTTCATGTTTGGATCCTTAAAGCTAAACTTGTAGACAAAGTTATCAAAACAAGTTGTACACAACATCAAAGTTCAATATTGGCAACATATCATCAACACATCACTCATGAACAACATACTTTAACAAAAGCAATATCATAGCCATAAAACACCAGCTCTTGACAAAGAGCCAACTTGGGACAACATGACTATATTTTCACAACAAGCACTTCAAAATTGTAAAACATGACAATGTATGAATAATGAAGAGGTTGAGCATTACATACCTCTTGTAGACTTTCTTGAACAAGCTAAAAAGCTAAGAAACCCAGAGATCTTCTTCTTTGGCAAAGATTTGGAGCTTTCTTCCTCTTGAAGCAATAAACTATCTTTCAAGATAGTTTGAGTTATGAACTTCCCAGCTGGTTTTTGAGACTTTGGACAGTTGAAATATGATATATATGAGGTGTTGGGAGTGTTGAGGTGGTAGGAAAGGCCTTAAGTAAAGACTTGGCTTCCAAAGTGCATGAAAGTCAACATATGAAGGTATGAAGGTTGACTTTTAGATTTATGAGTTTTTTGATGAAATTAATAGTGGGAAAAACTTCAAATGGCTATTTTAAGGGTGTATAGATGGTATTTGAAGTGTTTTGATGTTTGGAAAAAGAACTAGCATGAAAAGTGAAAAGTGGTGTTTTTGGTGATTTTGTGAACTCAAGCAATTTCAAGCAAGGATAAGAATGAGAGAGCTATGAGTTTCTTGTGTGTTCTTGATAGCTCTGGTGTTTTTTAACATAGAGAGAGGTCTCTATTTATAGGGAAAATGAGGGTGAGGGTAGCCTTGGCTTTTCCATATTTTGGAGGGAGATTGTGAAGTTTTGAATGAATCTTGCCAAGATCTTGTGGCAGCTCTACACATCAGTTCCTTGGCTCAAGGGAAGCCAGAAAATTAAGTGGAATGATGCATGAAGTGATTGAATAGAGCTTAGAGTGATGAGTCTTGCAGCTTCTACAGTTTTTTGGAGAAAAAGTTTCTCTTTTATAGCCCTTTAAATGATTATTTTAATGGCCACTTGCTCCAAGTTGCACAAGCCTACCAATTCTTCATTTCTTCTGGTTTTTGCATCATCTAAACTTCATAATATCATAATAGAACATGATCCAATGGCTGAGGGTAGCCCAAGTTGATGAATTTTGAATTTTGGAAAATGTTAAAGTGGTGACTTCAAGTGTGGCATCCCCAACTTCCATGATCCATAACTTTCTGCTCACAAATGCTATTGAGGAGTTCTACCACATTTTAGAAAGCCCTCAAGTAGCTCTATAACTTTAATGCTTTTGAGATTTCCAAATTCTAGATGGAACTAGGTTGAAAAACCCCTCCAAGTTGCTGAAAAAACAAACCTAAAAGGCTAAATAACTTAGAATTTTTCTAAGTTATTTCCCTTCTTGAAATGAATTTTGTCATAAATCCAAATCTATGAACTTTTTGATCATGTACCACTTTGGTACTTTTGTAGGACTTGTCAAGAGCTTTCCAATGAGCATTGAACCATCTCAATTGGATGTGTGGTTGAGGAGTTATGGTCTTGCCCCTTTCAAAACCCTAATTCCCGACTTTTGCAATGACTTCCTAACCCTTGATCCAATGGTCATGAAATTTTATGGGAAGGTGTAATATGACATAAGGAACATCTTTGATTCACATCTTGAAGTCAAATTTCTTATGGTTGAAGAGTTGACTTTTCGGTCAACCGTACGATCAATCGATGACTATCAGACCGTCTGTTGATACTCTGGACCTTTTGAGGCCTTGAAACTCTTTGAATGGACTTTAATAAGCCAAAGGAACTTAATGGACCATGATCCCACCATTGAAACACTTTTCAATTCAAAAGTCAAACTACGGTTGACTTTTCCTGATCGAAAACCCTAATCGGGTATCCTAAATGACACTGTTTTCAATTCCTGGGTGACAACCTCAAATTGGATTCATACTTGACCCAATGTAGTATTCTTAATCTTGTTTATAGTTGAATCAAACCAATACATTGATTGATCAAACCACCGAAGCCTCGATTTTTGACAGTACAAAACCCTTATTCATTTGCATCTTGACAAAGATAAACTTGAAAAAGGTTAAGGTTAGTTAATAAAAGGAATATGAACCTAAAATGACGATGAGGATCTAAGGGGTCAAAATTTAGGGTGCAACAGATGCCCCTATTTAAATATCTTCACTAGATGGCAATGAGAGATGACAATCCTCATAGAATCGTAGTGAAAGGTATTTAAATTTAACAAACCAAAAATTTTGTCCCTTAGATTCGATGGTATGCAAAAGGACAAATGCTGAAATGAAATGAGTTCTAAATGATGTTTTATGATGCTTGAATGCAAGACCGATGCAAACACGCAAGCAAAGATAAAAGAACGGCAAGACAACGAGTAACCACTCACGGGGACCCAACACACTGGGGAAAGATTCAAGGCAATCTAAGCAAGATAGTTCAAACATGACTAACGATGCTATTCAAGGGAATCTTTCACACAGGGGACACAAATTCCACCAGGGAAGACACATCTTCACTAGGGAAAAGAGATACAGACCTCACTAGGGATAACCAGATGAGGAAGCCCATCGGGGAAGAAGACAATTCTTCACTGGGGAAACGAAAGAAAAGAAGCGCAAACCTCACTGGGGAAGAAACCCACTGGGGAAAACTTTGCTGGGGAAAAAATCCACTGGGGAAGCAAAACTTCACCGGGGAAACGACGGAACGGAGACACGAATCTCACTGGGGATAACCAGATGAGGAATTTCCTACAATGAAGAGTTCAAACGGGATCTTTAGGAAAAGGTTAGAAACAAGACCAGACGCGTCGGGGAAGCTAGCATCCACTAGTTCTCCGAGACTCGACTGGGAAAGCAAAAGCTTCAATAGGGGAATCGGTGACGACCAGAACAACAAACCATTTCAAATGGTGTTAGTTTCCACCAGACTTATTGGGGAGGATGATGACGACCAATCCAACGACGATTTCCAAAAAGTGCTAAATACCACTAGACTTCCTGGGGATATAGTGACGACCAAATCAAAGTTCCAATTACAATTGGGAATTCCAAGCAATATTGATGAAACACAGGACTTCGGCTGGGGGAATTGGTAACAACCGACTAATAACAATTAGTTTTCAAGCAATGCCAGTAACTACTGGACTTAGAGGGGACTGGTGATGGCCAAATCGGGGTATACCAATAACAATTGATTATGGATAGTGCTAGTAACCACTAGATTTAACTGGAGAAATTGGTAACGACCGAGTCCAAGGAGACCAGTAACTATTGGATTTTCAAAGAGTTTGGTAACAACCAGACCAAAGTGATGATAACAATCCGATTTAAGCAATGCCAATAACTATTGGACTTAGGCCAACTGGTGACGACCAAATCAAAGGTACACCAATAACAACTGGTTCCGGATGGTGCTAGTAAAAACTAGATTTTCCAAACGATGCTAGTGATCACTAGACTTAGAAAGATTGGTAATAACTGAATCAAAAGGTACCAATAACAATTGGATTTGAAGGTAATACTAGTAACCACTAGATTCAGAAAGATTGGTAATAACCGAATCAAAAGGTACCAATAACAACTAGATTTGAAGGCGGTGCCAATAAATATTGGACTTTTTAAGGAATTTTGGTGACGACCAACTCAAGTACCAATGACCATTGGTTTTAAAAGGCAATACTAGTAACCACTAGATTTTAGCGAAGATTGGTAATAACCGAATCAAAAGGATTCCAATAACGATTGGTTGGCTTTATAACAGAATCAGTGACAACCGGGTTTGGAGAATTGTTGGTGACGACCAAACCTACACCAGCCATAATCGGTTCTAAACAATGCTAGTAACTACTAGACTTTCAAAGATTATTGGTGACGACCAAATCAAGGATAAACATTGGTAACAACCGCCCACCTGTGTAAATCGGATACTGCTAGTCACCACTAGCTTCTCAGAAAAGATAGTAATTCCATGATTACTAGTAACCTTGGGGTGTCAACCTCGAAGCGAAATTTGTTGCAAAGGATCATCGATAGAGGTAAAGATCGAAGGATCTCAAAGGCAACAGCCAGACAAACAGAGACCAGAACCAAATGCAAACAAATGCGTATGCTGATATGATGTTGTATGTAAAATGCAGACCGACCCGCAAGAAAAAAGGGAAACAAAGCAAGGAAACACAGAGGGAACTCGTCACGCTGAGCCTCAAATGCTTCAAGTTAGGCGACACTTTCTTTTGGCTTAGATAACAATCTTTCCAAACAAAATCCTCGTAACCCTGCAGAGGAGAAGTCTTGGATTAAAAGCAGGAATTGCTGTCGGGCGCATCTAGTTTGGTCAAAGGTGACAACAGACTTTCACGGCTTGAGAACTGCGTAATGTTATCAGATTACCTCTAGAGTTCTTCAATCGTTTTGTCAAATTGTGTTTTTTTTTAAAACAAAATTTAAGTTTTTCAAAACACTTTGCTTTCGAAAATATCCTTATTAACAAATAAGTGAAATTGCATAACAAAAACAGAAGATCATAACAATGATTGGCCAAAATCTGATTTCATTGATAGACAAGAACTTTACAAAGGGCAAAGCCTCGGGAAATTTATACATTTGGAAAAAATGACAAACAAAAAGGGTTACAGAATCCCGTAATAATCTAGTTGTAATACCCCAAATTTTGCCCTAAGATTTGTCGTCGCATTTTATTGCATTTAATCAATTACTAACAAGTTTGTGTAGTCGTTTGACTTTTTGCAGGTAAATATCATATAGTATGTATTTTTTTTCTAAAAAGTAAAAATGGCACAATTGGCAAGAGGACATGTGTAAGGAGTTGTGAGTGTGAGAGGTTGAGAGTTCGAATCTCACCTTTGTCACTTTTTTTGTTTTTTATTATTTTTACTCTAAATTTTTCTATCTTTCATTAAAAAATAACAAAAATAGTTTTTTATTATTATTTAATTATTATTTTCGTATTTTAATTAAATCATTTTTTAAAATATTATTTTTTTCACTTTTTTCTAAATTATTCATAAAAATATCCAAAAAAATCATAAAATAAAAAAATATTGAAAAAAATTTTGTTCTTTTTATAATATTTTTGATTTTAGGAATCAATAGGATTATTAGTTTTTATTTTAAGTTTATTTTAATTATTTTAAATTATTTAAATTTTATTTTTTTCTTAACTAATTATTTAGTTTGGGCTTTAAAATGGGCTTTAGGGACATTATTGACAATTTGGTGTTAACCCTAATTTGTTCCCTATATATACATGTGTTGCCTTGTTGAAAAGGGGGTCAGAAGGTTTTCTTCAGAAAAGAGGAGAGAGAAAGGGAGAAACAAAGGAGATCCCCAGAGAAGAAAGGCGGTTGTTCCCACAACTCGTCAGAAGGATTGGAGCTCTCCAGTGTTCCCTTATTCAAACCTTTTTCACATTTATCGAAGCAAACCTCCGCTTCGTAGGTTAAATTACTAAATCTTTTGCCTTTTCATGTTTATATGCATATTTTGCCATGTTAATGTGTTTAGGTCCATTAAATTACTAAACCTTTTGCTTTTTCATGTTTATGTGCATATTTTGCCATGTTAATCTCCATGTGTGTTTAGGTCCGTAGATTTTAATATCAAAACCCTTTTTTATCAAAACCTTTTTTAAAATCAAAACCCTTTTTTTATTTATTATTAAAACCTTTTTTTTAGTAAGACCTTTTTTAAAAAAACTGAAAAGCCTTTTTGTTCTCAAGAAAAAAAAAACCTTTTTGTTCCCAAAAACCTTTTCCCAAAAAACTGAAAAGCCTTTTTTGGATGAAAAGCCTTTTTTGTTCTAAAAAAAAACTGAAAAGACTTTTCCTCAAAAAACTTTTTTTTATAATTTAAATTTTTTTTTTTATAATTTTAACTTAAATATTTTTTATTAAAAAATTAAAACCTTTTTTTTTATAATTAAAATATTAAAAAATTAAAACCTTTTCGTAAGGAACTCCTGATGTTTGATGTTTGTCGTGTCCTTTTTATGTACCCTTTATTACTTTTCTTTCTTTTGGCATTTCATGTGCATGCTCGAGGTTGAGATGTGCTTGTGGTGGCCACAGCCCCACGCTATTTTCCTCCCTCACTTCATTCTAAGTGTCATTATATATTTTCATATTCTTCATGTTTTCAGAAATGTTTCTTTGTTTCTTTATACCATCTGCCTTTATTACTTTTCTTATTTCTGTACCTTAATTATTCCTTCATATAATGATTTGTCATATTTTCACATTTTTTTACAGTTTTATCCTTCCGAAGGATTAGGTTCAGCCTTTTGGCTGCCGAGTCAATAGCCTTACCTCTTTAATGGATCAAACCCTGTTTAGCCTAGGTGTCCCGCCGTGGGCAAAATTGCTTTTATCCTAGTGTTAGGCCAAAAGAGTCGCTGTACTCTGTTTTAAGGTTTCCCGCCGCGGAATCCCTAACCTAACCCTAATGCACTTAACAATTTATAACATAGAGATCGGAGTTTAAGACTCCATGTAAGCGTGTCCTTAAGATGCGTTTATTCCCCTTGAGACCTTGACCACAGTCAAGAAGTCTCTAACCTCCCTTTTGAGGGGAACTACAGTTACTCTGATTCCATTCCCGTAAGGATATGTAGGCACAAGATGCGATGTCTTGCCGAGTAAACTTAGAATTAACTCCTAGGTCTTTTTTAATTTTCAATCCTTTGTATATACCCTAAAGCAAAATAATTAATGAAATAAATAAAAAAAAATAAACAAAAGGTTCCCGTAGAGTACTACGGAAGTTTAGGGTGCTAATACCTTCCCTAAATTTAACCAACCCCCGAACCTTAGATCTCTCCTTTTTAGGTTTTTCCTTTCTTTAACCTTTCCTTCGGATAAATCAAAGACCGGTTGTAAATGAATTAAGATTCAAGTTAATCAATAGCTTGACATCCAAATTTCACCGCAACAGAAAATGGCGACTTCACTGGGGAGTCTTAATTTTTGAAGGTTATCCCTATCTTGTTTATTTTTCTTTATATATTTGTTTCATTAATATTTTTCTCATTTGTATATGTTGTTCAGGGTACCTTCTCGGGATTTACTTTGTGGTGAGATAAGTCCTACACCCGGACTTGAGCGACCTTATGATAGGATGGCGATATATTCGACGAGGCTTATAGGGAGTGAGTCCCGACTAAGTTGACTCGAGAATCACCGCTCAGTTGAGACACTTTCGAAAATGGTTCGGTTGATCGAGCGTAATCGTGAAAACTTTTACCATTATCGATTGGAGTCTGTGATACTGGGAACCGTAGTACCTTTACACCATCTTGGCCTTATATAGGATGTAGTGCGGGAACTATGTGGGAGTAGTCCTACAATGGTTGCTACACGATGCTACACTTAAAAGAGGTTCTCTTGAGAATATTATTGACCCTCGAGTCAGTCGGGAAGTCGATAATATCCGAAAGATGGACTGATGACTTTGGGCACTGATTTAGAACCCTTGTTCTGCAGGTACAATCAACCTATAGTACACACCACTTTGGGAAGGGTAGACCTTGACTCCATTCATTGTTCCTCTAAAATTAGGACCTTTGTTTGCTTATGTGCATTTGTGCTTTGCATCCATAAAGCATCATATCATTTCTAGTTTCAAGGAATTCAAAAGTCCTTTGCAAATTCAAGAAGTCCTACATTTTAAAGTCTAACATCTTTTCTCGCTTTCCTAAAAGGGAATGTTTGCAATCGACCGTTGAAATTCTTGAGACCATTGCATGGCATTAGCATCACATTTTTGCATTGCATTTATCCCCCAGTTTCTCCTTCTTGGTCCTATCGTCTTCTAGTGTACCTTTGAGTCGTCAAGCTGATTCCTTGACACAGATATCAGACCAGAAACGGAACAGGAGTCACTTTGATCCTATTCTCATGACTTACACAGAGCTATATCCTGACTTAGTCCGGCAAGGACTGATTACTACAAAGGCTTTACCACCTCCTCTTAATCCTCCGGCTGGATTTAGGGCTGATCTCCATTGTGCTTCCCATGAGGGTGCCCCAGGCCATGACTTGGAGCATTGTTTTGCATTGAAGGCTAGAGTATGTGAATTGATTATAGCCGGAATACTTGATTTTACGGATAGTCGTCCGAGCGTCCAGACAGATCCCTTGCCAACACATCAGAATTGAAGCTTTGTCATTGGGCCTTTTTTTTTCTCGTTGTTTGCATTTTCCTTATTTTGTTTAAGTTGTTTGCTTTCAATTATGTTTGTACTTTCATTAATGAAATAAGCATTGCGACTTTTGATTCAATTCATTTCCGTCCATTTATTTGCATCTTTATGCTTTATTTTTCAAATGTTTACTTCTTGTCCAAAATTTTGATATGCTAAGATTGGAGGGAGGATGATGAAAACGTTATACCCATAATTGCTGTCAGTATGCTTTCAATCAAACCTTGTTGACGATGTAAGGCATTGTTTCAATTCCCAAACACTGGAGAAATAAGGAAGTTAATCCCTCGTTACCCTCTTCGAGCCTAGAAGTTGGAGTTTCTTTCGTTACAAAAAACCCACAATTTTAACCTTGGGATGGGTAGTTCTCAGTTAACTTGGTTGTGTGTTCATACGATACACCTTTCATTAACAAATTTTCCTTCGCACACGTCAAACAAGTGTCGAAGATGTTTTCTAATCAAAAGGTCGATGATGGTTCACCGTAATCATTAAAATCAAACAGTCACTTTCCTTCACACAAAAAAAATAATATAAAAAAATCAAAAGAAGCCCGCTAAGTCAAAACCTATGAAGGAGACTTAGGCAAAACTGGGGCATCCCGCTGACTGTAAACTCTAAAATAAACAGTTCAGGCAAATTTTAGGGATAATACAAAGAGATTTTTAAATCCTTATCTTGAAAATCCTCAATGTCAAAACAATCAAATGTTATAGGGGAGTAGTGGCTGCCTTTTCATAGGTCCCTTTGACTTCTGAGTCATCATTGCTACGATCAATGAAATCCCTAACTTATGGGAACCTGAATGCATAGTATGAGTTAACTGAGCATAGGACTGAAGATCATCACGTAGATTGGATGGGTACAAATAAATTTTGAGCCTTTATCTTTTGTTTCATAAACCGTGAACCAGGCCACATTACAACCCTCAAAAGACCTAATTGAAGCAAGGTTATTTTGAAAGTATACTACAGCAAGGTTGCGTAACCTGACTCCAAAAGATCCTTGCGAATCATTTATTTTGGCAATACACTTTTATTTTAAACTTTGAGTGTCTTGAACCGCCTTGTTCTGACTAACGACTCATGTATTTTCCATCATTCAAAAATAATTTTTCAAAACTCGCATGAACTTTGCATTACCATGTTTGTATGAATATTTTTGTTTGCAAACTGGCTTTCCTCTAAGGAATTTTCAAACAATGAGAAACTTGGTCAAGTGATCTTATCAGGGGCAAGTTCCTTTTACATCCTGTCAAAGAATTAGTTCAAGATTTGTTCAAGGCAATATCTTCTCAGATTTGGTTTATCCAGAGAATTGTTCAAGACCTAGACTGGGGCAAGCCCTCCGAGGATACAGCAAAACAGTCGATTCCATGAATTAGACAGCTGAAGCAATTATCAGTTCATTTGACCTGGGGCAGTTTACTTGCATAATCCCCAAGCAGTTATTCATCATTCCTACAGTGACTATCAACTTGATACAGTTTAACAGAATGACAGGATCTCCGTGTTGAGGAATCAGTCCTCCAGTTTTGTCATCTCACAGAAAGAGTCGAGTCTTGTCGTCGACGTCTGCATTTGCATTTGATCATATGTCATAGCATAATTCCTATACATGAGCATATCTTGGGTGCTTTATTCCCCATTTACATTTCTATCTTGGGTGCTTTATTCCCCATTTACATTTTTATCTTGGGTGCTTTACTCCCCATTTACATTTTTATCTTGGGCGCTTTACTCCCCATTTACATTTCTATCCTGGGTGCTTTACTCCCCATTTACATTTCTATCTTGGGTGCTTTATTCCCCATTTACCTCTCTATCTTGAGTGCTTTACTCCCCATTTACATTTTTATCTTGGGTGCTTTACTCTCCATTTACATTTCTATCTTGGGTGCTTTACTCCCCATTTACATTTTTATCTTGGGTGCTTTACTCCCCATTTACATTTTTATCTTGGGTGCTTTACTCCCCATTTACATTTCTATCCTGGGTGCTTTACTCCCCATTTACATGTCTATCTTGGGTGCTTTACTCCCCACTTACCTTCTATCCTTGGGTGTTTTATCCCCCATGTACCTTTATCCCGGGTGTTTTATTCCCCGTTTACCAGATATTCCTGGGTTTACCTAACATCATGGGTGTTTTATCCCCATTTGCGTTTTTCTCCTGAGCTCGTGTTTTACTCGCGTCTTACCTTGCGGACAATTTCTAATTTACTTGGCACCTATCAACAATTCTGTGTCGTGTCTACCCGACGTTCTTCCAGATATGACATGTCCTCTTCCCTAGTGCAATTCCTCGGTGGGTCGTCCCCTGTGACGTTGTTTCGTATGTATTCGTGCATTTGTCATTTTTATCATACGCATCATATCAGATTTATATTATATTTAGCATTATAGTTCGTTTTGTTTTGTCCATATCATTGCATAGCACTGCGTCTAAAGGCAAAATTTTCGGTTATCTGTATTTAAATCCCTCCACCATGATTTCTCGAGTCTCCGTTGCTCAAATCACCCGGTGAAGTTATTTAAATAGGGGCAACTGTAATACCCCAAATTTTGCCCTAAGATTTGTCGTCGCATTTCATTGCATTTAATCAATTACTAACAAATTTGTGTAGTCGTTTGACTTTTTGCAGGTAAATATCATATAGCATGTATTTTTTTTCTAAAAAGTAAAAATGGCACAATTGGCAAGAGGACATGTGTAAGGAGTTGTGAGTGTGAGAGGTTGAGAGTTCGAATCTCACCTTTGTCACTTTTTTTGTTTTTTATTATTTTTACTCTAAATTTTTCTATCTTTCATTAAAAAATAACAAAAATAGTTTTTTATTATTATTTAATTATTATTTTCGTATTTTAATTAAATCATTTTTTAAAATATTATTTTTTTTCACTTTTTTCTAAATTATTCATAAAAATATCCAAAAAAATCATAAAATAAAAAATATTGAAAAAAATTTTGTTCTTTTTATAATATTTTTGATTTTAGGAATCAATAGGATTATTAGTTTTTATTTTAAGTTTATTTTAATTATTTTAAATTATTTAAATTTTATTTTTTTCTTAACTAATTATTTAGTTTGAGCTTTAAAATGGGCTTTAGGGACATTATTGACAATTTGGTGTTAACCCTAATTTGTTCCCTATATATACATGTGTTGCCTTGTTGAAAAGGGGGTCAGAAGGTTTTCTTCAGAAAAGAGGAGAGAGAAAGGGAGAAACAAAGGAGATCCCCAGAGAAGAAAGGCGGTTGTTCCCACAACTCGTCAGAAGGATTGGAGCTCTCCAGTGTTCCCTTATTCAAACCTTTTTCACATTTATCGAAGCAAACCTCCGCTTCGTAGGTTAAATTACTAAATCTTTTGCCTTTTCATGTTTATGTGCATATTTTGCCATGTTAATGTGTTTAGGTCCGTTAAATTACTAAACCTTTTGCTTTTTCATGTTTATGTGCATATTTTGCCATGTTAATCTCCATGTGTGTTTAGGTCCGTAGATTTTAATATCAAAACCCTTTTTTATCAAAACCTTTTTTAAAATCAAAACCCTTTTTTTATTTATTATTAAAACCTTTTTTTAGTAAGACCTTTTTAAAAAAAACTGAAAAGCCTTTTTGTTCCCAAGAAAAAAAAACCTTTTTGTTCCCAAAAACCTTTTCCCAAAAAACTGAAAAGCCTTTTTTGGATGAAAAGCCTTTTTTGTTCTAAAAAAAAAACTGAAAAGACTTTTCCTCAAAAAACTTTTTTTTATAATTAAAATTTTTTTTTTATAATTTTAACTTAAATATTTTTTATTAAAAAATTAAAACCTTTTTTTTATAATTAAAATATTAAAAAATTAAAACCTTTTCGTAAGGAACTCCTGATGTTTGATGTTTGTCGTGTCCTTTTTATGTACCCTTTATTACTTTTCTTTCTTTTGGCATTTCATGTGCATGCTCGAGGTTGAGATGTGCTTGTGGTGGCCACAGCCCCACACTATTTTCCTCCCTCACTTCATTCTAAGTGTCATTATATATTTTCATATTCTTCATGTTTTCAGAAATGTTTCTTTGTTTCTTTATACCATCTGCCTTTATTACTTTTCTTATTTCTGTACCTTAATTATTCCTCCGTATAATGATTTGTCATATTTTCACATTTTTTTACAGTTTTATCCTTCCGAAGGATTAGGTTCAGCCTTTTGGCCGCCGAGTCAATAGCCTTACCTCTTTAATGGATCAAACCCTGTTTAGCCTAGGTGTCCCGCCGTGGGCAAAATTGCTTTTATCCTAGTGTTAGGCCAAAAGAGTCGCCGTACTCTGTTTTAAGGTTTCCCGCCGCGGAATCCCTAACCTAACCCTAATGCACTTAACAATTTATAACATAGAGATCGGAGTTTAAGACTCCATGTAAGCGTGTCCTTAAGATGCGTTTATTCCCCTTGAGACCTTGACCACAGTCAAGAAGTCTCTAACCTCCCTTTTGAGGGGAACTACAGTTACTCTGATTCCATTCCCGTAAGGATATGTAGGCACAAGATGCGATGTCTTGCCGAGTAAACTTAGAATTAACCCCTAGGTCTTTTTTAATTTTCAATCCTTTGTATATACCCTAAAGCAAAATAATTAATGAAATAAAAAAAAAAATAAACAAAAGGTTCCCGTAGAGTACTACGGAAGTTTAGGGTGCTAATACCTTCCCTAAATTTAACCAACCCCCGAACCTTAGATCTCTCCTTTTTAGGTTTTTCCTTTCTTTAACCTTTCCTTCGGATAAATCAAAGACCGGTTGTAAATGAATTAAGATTCAAGTTAATCAATAGCTTGACATCCAAATTTCACCGCAACACCAGTCCTCCTAACTATCTGTTCACTTGCTTCGCTGCTTCTAACGAGAATGACAGACGTTGATCTTTCTTCTACCACCTTGCACAAGACTTTGCCCCGGCGTTTGCCAGCTTTCAATCCTTGGACTTCCGTCTTGCTGAAGCACTGGAATCTCTTTTCTAGGTTTTCTGCTTTAGGCATAGTACTTTCTCACTGCATCTGAGTTGATAGGGTACTTGAGTTGTTCGCCATCCATGGTCTCAAGAATTAGAGATCCCCCGGAGAAGATAGTATTTACAACGAAGGGGCCATCGTAATTGGGCATCCACTTGCCGCGCGTGTCCTTTTGAGTTGGTAGGATCTTTCTAAGCACAAGCTCTCCTTTCCTATACTCTTTGGGACAAACCTTCTTGTTGAACGCTCTTATGATTCTTTGTTGATAGTTCTGACTATGACACATAGCCGTCATCCTTTTTTCATCAATGAGGTTCAATGAGTCGAACCTTTCTTTTATCCATTCATCTTCCTCAAGCTCGGCCTCCATCAAGATCTTTAAAGAAGGTATTTTGACTTCGATGGGTAGTGTCGCTACCGCGAAAATAAGGTGCCGACAAAACAGAAGAGTCGCCACCTTTCGTTATTTATCCCTCGGAACGGGAAAGGAAACGATCGGAAAAACCTGACGAAAATGTATAAGACAAGGTCATCACAACCAATGTCTAGATTTGAGAGTCGGTTACGCAAGGGGAAGGTATTAGCACCCCTCACGTCCATCGTACTCGATGGAATCCACGCTTGTTGTGTTTATCTGACGAGTTTGTTACATCTATCTACGCTAAAGGTCTGGTCTGAAAAGAAAATGAAAATGACTCAGCAAAGCGTCGCACTTTATGCCTACGTATTCTCATCAGAGAATGAGAAATCAGAGTCAACGTAGTTCGACTAACTACGGGTTACGGAGAAGGTGACTCGCTAATACATCAGTATTGTGCCTACGTACTCTCAATAGGCTTGAGAGATCAGAGCTTACGTAGTTCGGGATAATACGGATTACGGGGGGTCAGATTCATCTGTTTTTTCGAGTAGGGTTAACAAACAATTCCAACAGTTTGGTGTACGCAGCTCGACCCTTGGAGACTTAGGCGTTACCGTTTGCGGTAGAACTGAGAGTTAACGACACTCTTTTCTTCAGAAAAGCTTCCTTTGAATTATAGGCCCACGGGGCAAAAAGGTTTGAAGTTTGTTTTCTATTTTTTTATGGAAGAACTGTTTTTTAGTTGTCTGTAGTTTGTACAACACTAGAGACTATGACTTAGGAGCGAATGCATCGCATATAGTCCAAAGGATGTATACTAAACATTCTAGATGATTGAGAGGAGGCCGCTCAATCATCATTTCCCAAGTAGCTTAAGGATCGTAACGCGCTTATACTAACTTACCTTTATTACGTTTTTACTGTTGTTTTTAGATGAGAAGAGAAGAAAGGACTCTACAGGGAGACTATCAAATCCTAATGTTGTCATGCCAAGGATTCATCCTATGGTTGTGGTTTGAAACAGTGATCTCCTAGAAGTTATCATGCATAGGTTTCAACCTAAAGTTCTAATCATCACTTCCTTATCAAAGGAAGTGAGATTCATAGGGGATCATGCCAGGGTATACAGAAACAGAGAAAGCATCAGCTTAAACAGTAAACAACTGTAAATAAAATGCATGCAATGCAAGTGAGGGAGGAAATATGTGTGGGGCAGGAGCCTCCACAAGCTCATCTCAACCTCAAGGCAAATATGAATAAATGCAAAGATAAACAGCCAAACAGAGATAGACAGACTCAACCTCTATTACTAACACACAGATGAAAAAGAAAGACAACACATAAGCAAGGGGAGCACCACCTCAACCCTTAATGCAAACAAGCAGAGGGAGACCCACTCAACCTCTAAGCAGTCATGCTCCTAGCTTAAAATAATCTAAACATGAACTTATTCTAATGCATCAAGCAATTCAAACAAGGGAGAGAAACCATAATGAGCAACAAGGAAGTCATCCCAGGCTGCATTAGGTTGGAGGTATATCAATACCAGGGTCCATCATGGGCTCAACCTCTTGAGGAATGCACAGAATCCAACCAAGGGAAGGATTAGGCTCTCACAAGAGGGATCCTATGTCAATAGGACAGAAAGCTGGGTATTGTTCCTAGATATCAATCTAAGGGTAATTGATTGTAGTGTATCAACATAGAATGTCCATCTCAGGCTCAACCTGTTGAGGAATGCACAGAATCCAACCAAGGGAAGGATTAGGCTCTCCCAAGAAGGATCCTAAGAAAAGGACTTTGAGATGGATGACAGCGTATAAACCAAGGGAATATACCATGCCAAGAATGTCAATCCAAGGCTCAACCTCCTGAGGAATGCACAGAATCCAACCAATGGAAGGATTAGGCTCTCCTAAGAGGGCTCCTTATCAAGACTTGAAGGATAAAGATAGTACAAACCAAAGGAATGTACTATACTGGGGAATGTCAATTCAAGGCTCAACCTCCTGAGGAATGCATAAAATCCAACCAAAGGAAGGATTAGGCTCTCCCAGGAGGGTTCCTCTTCAATACTTGAATAAAGAATGTAGGGCAAAGCCCAAGGAAAACACATAGGGGACCGAAGGCAACACAACACTCCAGAGAAACCCTACAAGCTAGCTACAAGGTTCACCTAAGCTAGGGGCATCAAAAGATCTATCAAGGCTATGGCAAAGTTCTAAAGAGATCTCTACCTGCTTACCAATCTATCAAGAAAGGACTACATTACTTAGAATCATCTAATGGCTATTTACAAGGTTAATCTATGAAGTTCTCTAAGTCTGGATCACCTAAACTGAAGTTAATTTGTAAAATAGGGAACTAATTGAAAATCATTCCTAAAAATTCTAAGGAAAATACTATACTATCCTACATGTATCAAAATGCTATAGTCCAAAAATCAGAAGTTAAACCTAAGTCAAAAAGGTTCAAACTAAACCTAAAGTTCAAGGGTACATCAAAGGGATTCAATCATGAACACTCCTAAACAACTACCCTAAAACCTTATTTAAAATCATCTAAAAATCATGATAAAAATCACACAATATCATCAACATGTATATAAATAGCCTGTAAAATCTCAAGCTCAAACTCAGAAATATGAGTGAGAAATAAAATGGACAAAATCATCACACAATTATTCCACCATTAAAAACATATTAAACTAGAAAATATGAAATAAAATGGAAAATGCATGGAAAATGAAAATAAAAAGCATGCCAAAATCCTAAATATCTCAACATATATCCACAAATTTTTTCAGGATTTATCATCATCATTCACTATTTTTTTATGAATTAATTCTCATAAGCATGAAAACAAAAATTAGAAGAAAAGAAAAATAAAAGGAATAACTGGAAGGGGGTGCCATCAGCATGAGAAACACGCTTAATTCTCGCCTGGGCCCATGAAGGGGGTGTCATTAGCACCTGGGTGCTAGGCCCAATTGAGTTTGAATTCAGCAAACAAAAGATATGCCAGGGGGGGTGGATTAAGCAGGCATTCTAAGTGTTAATTCCTGTTGGGCCTGCCAGAGGGAGGTGCGAGTAGCACAAGCCCATCATCAATATTCAAATCAAATAAATTCACAAATTAACCAAAGATGAATGCATGTGGGATCGAACCCACGCTCGCTTAGTCTATGCAGAGCTGAAAAGGCTTGGGGATTTCACTAATGCAAAACGGTGCGTTTAGGGGAGGGGGTACGTGGCGCGTTGAAAGTCCTTGGATACGAGGACTGAGTCTTCGTCTTCCTCACACGTGAACGGCCTAGATTGTGTCTTCCTCAATTCAAAATGTGCAGGGGGTGGGAAACGCAGAATCCGGCGAGAGCGGCCAGAGCTTCACCGGAAAAGTTCACGACATCCTAACTCTCTCGATACTCCGCCAATCTACTTGATTTTTGAACCAAAGTTGCGTGAAATTTCACGAGGATTTCAATTATACTAACCAATCACGCTAAAAACGCAAGAATAAAGAAATATAACTCTCAACCGAAAACGGATCCAAACTTAATTTGTCACTAATCCTCAAATTAACTATCCAGAATCCATCTATATCTTAATTGCAACCTAACCACATGATTCTAAGCCATTAAAAACGCATGAATGGAGAGAAATTTCAAGAAGTAGAAACCTGGTTTTAAGCTTCGATTGTGGTGGTTTCAGACCTCAATTCTCTTCCAACACGTGCAGAAAGCTTCAATGATTGATGGTGAGCGATTCTTGATGATCAATTCTTGATGAAACCCTCTGATTCTTCAAAATGGAAAATTCACTTTCAAGCTTTTTCTTCACCTTGCTCCAATGGCTTCTCAACAGATTCTGGCACTAGAAGCTTCCCAAACTGATCCATATCCTATTTATATTTTGTTTCACCACTTTGGAGGCCCAAACCAAGCCCAATTGTGGATTTTTGATTTTCACTCCCTTCCAAAAATTCAATGATGATATGCAAGTTTTTGCTTTGTTCCTTCTTCAAACTCAGTCCAAATAACTCACTTA
Source organism: Lathyrus sativus (assembly GCA_963859935.3). Classification (NCBI taxonomy): domain Eukaryota; kingdom Viridiplantae; phylum Streptophyta; class Magnoliopsida; order Fabales; family Fabaceae; genus Lathyrus; species Lathyrus sativus. Next base: position 110,416 of record CAWUDS030003461.1, read on the forward strand.
ACAATTGTGGAGTGCAATTGAATGGTTTCCCTCCCTTGATTTCAATCCATGGAGTGTGTTTGATATGTTTCTTCATTATGAAGCAATCTTCCAAATGGCCATATTATGAACCTCAATCCAAAATTGTGACAATGCCAATCTCTTTAGAATATCAATTCCATTCAAAATGACCACAAATTTGACTTGAAAACATGTTATTTCGAATTGTTTTGAATTTTCTCATTTTAATTCATTAAAATGGTCTTTATGTGAAGTTTCTTCAACCAATGCTTGATATAATCCATATCAATGGACTCTTGATACTTGGTTAATCTAAAAGCATCATTTTGAGCAACTTTCATGTTGAACAAAAATCCATTTGAGGCTTGCAAGATGATGAAATTGACCTATGATTCAAAATGACCTGTAATGCCCAAATACCCAAAATACCCTAGACTTGTCAAAGCCATAACTTGAGTTCTACAAATCCAATAATGGACTTCTAGTACTATTTAGAAAGCTAAGAGGATAAGGAACAACATTCATGTTGACTAAAAGTTCATAGGAATCATCCTTCTAGGGCAAAAAGTGTCATGCAAGTTGGGTAACTTTCAAGCTCCAAATTCACATGCCTCAAATGACTTGTAACTTGTCTGGCTCATAACTTGAGTTCTATAAATCCTATCAAGGACTTCTAGTACTCAAATTAAAGCTAAGATCATGCCCTAAAACAATCATGTTGGGGTAAAGATGAGATGAAGATCATATCTTGAGTTAAATGGCCTTGAAGTCAGGGGTCAAGCCAAGGGATTTTACAATATCAAGTCTTAGAAACCCTAGCCTGAAACTTCTCAAACTCTTCAATCATGATGAGTTATCCTTGGAATCATCCTTAGAACATCTTAATGCATCAATCCATGATCACATGGCTCTTGGATTAGGTCTCAACCTTCTCCCAATTCTCAATTGACTTAGGGTTGACCCAGTCAAACCCTAGCTACACCAATCATGATTGAGGCTTCTTAATCTTGCATAATGACTTGTCTAGGCCTCAAAGTGATCTTCAACACTTCACCTGAGCTCTATCAAGACCTCAAGATTGGCTAAGGCTTCTTAATCTTGCACAGTGACCTGTCTAGGCCTCAAAGTGATCTTCAACACTTCACCTGAGCTCTCTCAAGACCTCAAGTCTAACTTCATAGCCTCAGAATCATCTGCTGGCTTTCCACAACTCTCAAGTTAGGAGACCTACACTCTTGGTTTCAGCCACTCTTTCTGAGGATCTTTTAACTTCTCTGACAAGGATATGAACCCTTGAACATCTGAATAACCTTCTTAGCTGGCTTCATAGTCTTATGTAGCTCTTAGTTGGTAATCATACCTCTTGATCTCCTGCATACATGTCAATGAAATGCAAACGATAATGCTAATGTGAATGAAATGAAACATAAGCTAGGTAAAGAAATGTTGGGCAAATATTGGGGTGCAACAACTGCCCCTATTCAAACGGCTTGGACCTGACTGGGTGAGAAGCGAACGACTCTCAAACAATCAAGGTACGAGACAGTTGAATACCAACAAACCCATAAATTTGCCAACTGCACAAGTACACGGTACTCTGATGGGGACACATCTTCGGAAACTAAAATAATAGTCGCACGACAACTAGCTAGAGAAATACTGATCTGAATCTTCGTCAGGATGATTCTCTAATTTATCTGGTATCATTGCGTCCTCAAATCATCGAGGGATCACTGGTTACACGGCAACAGGCAATCTGCCACCGCACAGGTAAACAATACTTTGATTGGTAGGCACATCTTCAAAACTGAGCATGATAGTTGCACGACAACTCTGCTGGGGAATTGGGCACACGATAATTGGTGAAGGGTCTAATCTCCGTCAGGATGATCATTTGATTTTGCTGTAGACCTTCGTCCTCAAGTCATCAAGGGGTCACCGGTTACACAGTAACTGGTAATGGATGGTTGATCATGCCGTCAGGCATTCTGCGTCATAGCAGAAGAATTCCTTATCATTGCCTATGGACTCATCATGTCGCTAGGAACTTCGATAATATCTTTGTCGGACTTCATCAGTAAGTCAATAAGGGATCACCGGTTACTCGGTAACTGGTGAATGATGGCTGATTTTGCCGTCGGGCATTCTGCGCCACTGCAGAAGAATTCCTCGGGACTCATCAGGTCATTAGGAACTTTTTAACCATCAAGTTAATTATACCGTCGGGCATTCAAAGAAATTTTCGGGCGTCAGCCGGACCTCGTCAGTAAGTCGGGAATAGAATCCTCGGTCAATCATGAACCAAATAGGGATATCCAAACTTCTGCCATCAGGCACTCCGTGTCAGCTGAGATAACTGCTTCGACACCGCAGTTGGACTTCATCAGTAAGTCTTCACATGGAATCCTTAATCAATCACGGACTAATAAGGATATAGAATCTTTTGCCGCCAGGCACCCTGCGTCAGCTAGGCAAACTGCTTCGACATCGCAGCTGGACTTCATCAGTAAGTCTTCAAATGGAATCCTTAATCAATCAGGAACCACTAAGGATATACATTCTTGGGTCGTCAGGCACTCCGCGTCAGCTGGGAGAATTGCTTTGACATCGCCATTAGACTTCATCAGTAAGTCAGGGGTTTTGGCACCGCTGCCGGACTTCAATCATCACGTCTTCCAGGAAATTTCAACTTCTCTGGTTGGGACCTGGTGGGGATGACACATCTCTGCTGGGGATTCTGGAGAACTATCAAGTAACTCTGCTTTGGGGATCCAGAGATCATTCTGGATGAATCAACTCTGCTGAGGACTTCAAGAATCATCTTGGACAAATAACTCCGCCGGGGACTTCAAGAATCATCCTGAATCAACAACTTTGCGGGAGATTTCAGGAATCACCCTGAGCAAACACTCCGCCGGGGATTTTAAGCATCAACTTGAGCAACCAACTCTGGCGATTTCCCTGGGGATTTTAAGAATCATCTTAAGCAATCAACTTGCTGGGGAATTCAAGAATCATCTTGAGCAAACCATTCTGCGGAGGAACACCTGCAAAACAAGAAAGGTAACGTCCTAGCTCATGTTTCATATGCGTATGTTTGACAATGGCGCAATGCTCCACACGGTGGAAATGCTACGCGTTTTTAGGGTAAATGCTATGCGATCATGCAAAATGCTACAACCCCATCAGCAAAATAAATGCTGAAGGGAAAACTCTCCTGTCAAGGAGAAAGAACCACTCTGGTGGAGAGGAGGAATCATCCTGCCAAGGAGAGGAAGTCACACCAATCTCAATTGGACTAAACCTGGGGAAACAAACTCCAGTCGACTGCTGCAGGGGGACAAAGTTCTACGAGAACTTAGACCTACTCAGCTATGTATACGAACCACAACTGCTGAGGACAAACGATGTCAATCGCAGAAATAAACTGCACGGCCTTCACAGCAAAACTTTCCTGGAGATAACGACTCCGATGGGGAAATACAACATCATCTATTCAACATTCTACTGGGGAAAACCAATCATGGCTTGAACGGCTTTCCAAGGACTCGTCTCTCTTGGAGAACTGCAAACTCGGCTGAGGATGGTAACCAGACGCTGGAATCACTCCTACCTGCCGGGGAGAGTACGACTCTGTGGGGACTTTCAATTTCGCCGGAGACTTCAGTCTGGAACCATCGGAAGCTGCACACTTGTGAATAGTCTTTCATGAGAAAACTGCACATTGACTCAGTGCTAGGGATGAACATACACTTCAGCGCATGACTCAGCTGGGGAGATGATGATCTTTCCTCAGGATACATCTAGTTGGGGAGAATCTATCTCTGCTTGAGGAGACATATTTATGCTCACGGTCTCTATTCAGACTCGGTGGGGAAAACACTACTGAACTTGCTGGGGAAGAAGGAATCATCCTGTTAGACTATGGCACGAATCTAGAAGTGGGGTTGAATAGATCCCAATTAAAAATTTGAGTCGGCGCTACCAATTTAAAAATTGGTTTTGAAAATTTGTTTTAAGTGCGGAAGCAGCCGAGGAAAATATAGTCTAAAATGAACGATTATTGGAAAACCGGATATGCATTAAGCCTTTGGATTAATGACAATATGGAAACGAGAATCACAACACTAATCACACTTATCAATGATCTAATTCACTTGTTAGGATTCCTAGTTCAAATGATTTAAAGAGAAAACCAAAACTAGATACACAAGTAAGATAATTTTGGTTTAGGCAATTTGTCAAACACTTGGTGTGCAAAACACTCCAAGTGATATTTATGTTGAGTAAGTGATTCCAACTAGCCTAGTACAATGCCTTATTGTACTTTAGATTCAAAAATAGAGTTTTAACCTCTTACTCAATTGATATCACAGTTTGACAATAGTGCTTATACAAAAATCACTTATTTTTAAGCTAAAACTAAAATGCTGAAAAATAGAGAAGACAAGTATTTGGTGAGGCAGTTCCCCCGTCGTCCTCGCTTCGGGGTACGTCTGCCCTCAATTCTAAAACTAGAATTGAGATAGATTTAATAGATATCACCTGTTGAATGTAACAGTTTATACAAGGATTGAACATCAAATAGAAAACAGAAATCTCAAGACGTTGAATGTTGCTTTCACTCCTTGCCCCTTGATTCAAGATGAATCAAGTCCTCCGATCATTGTTGATAGACCTCCGATTCCAGCCACCTTATTGAATAACCCCTAGTTGTTCAAACCTTCGGCTCCGGCTGATCTCAACTGCAACGAATCGAACCCGAGATCTTCCCTTCAATATCACTGAATCCGCTACTAGACTGTTGAAGAACACCTCTTCACAATCACCTTCGCTCAGTTGACCCTTGATGAAGAATCACATCCAAAAACCCCCAAAATTCAAACCAATCTTGGAGGATAAAACCCTAACGGCTTTATTCAAGAAAAAACCTGTCACAAGCTTCAACCTGAACTAGATTTACCCAATCTAAGCTTCGAACCTTATCACCTTTAATCATTCACAATGCACTTCAAAAATGGTTGTGTGTAATTGATGTGTTGTGAGATGTTGAAGATGAAGATGATGAATCTTGGACACCTATTTCACTCTTTCTTATTCTTGAACATATGAATCAATTTTTATCAAATGTTAAAATGACATAAGTGGTTGAACTTGTATATATAGTACCAGACCAACCAAAGACATAACAGCTTCTCAAATAGTAGAGGGAATCACTTAAAAACTGGATTTCCATGCAAACGGTCGACCGCAGCAGGTCTGTGCGTCGACGCATAGCCTGCGTTTTTTGGAAATCTGGAAAATGTATCAGTATGCGTCGACGATACAGTCGGCGTGCGCTGACCCATTGAAAAATATTTCCTTCATGCGCCGACCCTATGGTCGACTCATGCCTTCATGCGCTGACCAGTGGAAAAATGCTCTGATGCATGCGCCGACCCTATGGTCGACTCATGCCCTGCAAACCTGCAAAAATTGATCTTTTTGTGGTTTTTCATGCCTCTGGTCATGACTGCATTTTATCTACACATAGTATATTTATTACAACAGTTTTAAGACAAATATAAAAGGATATGGTAGGTGATACGTTGCATTTGTTTAGTAGATCTGGAGTTTATAATTTCCAATCCATCCAAGGTTGTAATTTGTCATCATCGAAACCTATATCGAGTAATATCTTGCAGACTCGTGTGATGTGTGGCGATTTGCCTCCACATTCTCCCCCTTTTTGATGATGACAACCTGTATACAACCAAAACAACCAAGACCACAACAATGTGCAACAATATGCAATGTATACACAAGCTCCCCCTTTCTTTTGTAATATGAGGCTGCAGAACAAACAACCATCAACTTTTATAACCATCAACTGTTGTGAACATCCTGGCTTGGCTTTAGTGCTTGCTACATGTTCTTCTCCCCCTTTGACAACATCAAAAAGAAAAGGAGAACACATCAATTAACATAAAAACATACAATAGGTGATAGCTTAGTCAATTATCAAACTTCACACATAAGAGAGATAATGAACAAAAAAAAAACTGGAATTAATAGATAGTGAAAAAAATTATATGCAAATAGGTGAATATGCAGGCAAACATAAAACGGAAAAATGGAAAGTACACAGAAGAAAAAAAAATGCAACTATGTAACTAATATCCCCGACCCCGACCTCGGCCCCTCCCCCGGTATGCAATATCGGGATTGCGGTAAGGATCCGAGAAGTCCACAAACGCTTCTACGGACATGTTGAGGTGATGGAGACAGTCGGTGATTTCCATGTCTTGCCTTTCATGTGATGCAACAAGAGCTTCAAGACAGGCGTCCATCTGAGTTGAAAATGAATTTAACCTTTCATTTTGAGTACGAAGCTCAGCTCTGATCTGTTCCATTTGCGTATCTTGACTCCTCATGAAGGCCTGTTGATCTAACTGCATGGTCTGCAGCATATTAAGTACTTCAGAGTTGTCTGATGGTGGAGGAGGTGATGAGTGCTGGGAAGGTTGATGATCTTGAGGGTAGCCGTGATATGGATCGTAGAATCTACCCAGGGTGGTCCAGCCTGTGTATTTCTATTCACCCTATCCCTGATTTGTATAACCTTCTTCCTGTTCTTCAGATGGAGCTGAATGCTGGAGCCAATCGGTATTTAGAATCTCATGTTGAACCGGCGATTAATAATATTCTTGCGTCTCGCATACAGGTTCTTGTACCTCTTCCGCTGTATTTTATTCATCATCATCTTGTTCACCTTGTTCTTCACTTTCCTATTCAAAACTGTCATCAGAGCTGTCATGAGTCACCCGAGGAATGTTTGCTTGACGGACAAACTTGTATGTTTGTAGTTCATCACACCAAAAATACCCCATCATGGCAAAGGCTTTGGTGCTAAATTCTTTGTCAGAGGATACTGAAACACAAGGAAATGTTGGGTATACAACATTTACTGCGGCAAGAACTTCCGAAATAAACGATCCATAGGCTAGAGCAGTGCCTCTACCTGAGTCTCTCAGAGCAAAAATCCTGCTTGCAATATAGTATGGCCAGTTTATTTTGATCTTATGTTTCAAGATATAGATGAGATGTACCTCAGCTTGTTCGACACGGGACATGCCACCTTTTTTCGGTCGCAGGATGCGAGCGACAATCCACTGAAGGATGCGCTCCCCTGTTTGGAGTTTCCCTGCTGTAACCATTCTAGGAAAAGCATCGCTATTGACAATATCATCTGAATAGGGCCTTTTGAGCATGTCATTCAGAGAACTCTTGAAATCGTATCCCGGCACCGTACGAGAGTCCATGACCTCATGAAGAGGTGGTGCATCAGCATCTACAGTCAAATCAAAATATTTATTCCAGACTTCAGAATTTACGTTTACCAGTTTATTGCCGGCAGAGGTGTGGAATATTGACTTTGAAAGTTATCACGCAGACTCGTGTAGAACACCCGGACTAAATCCTCATTGTATTTTGTGTTGCACTCCAGAAAGTTGAAGAATCCCTGAAACTCTAGCAGAGACAGAATTTGGGTGAGATGCATGCGCTCCACTGTTGCCTTGTAAAAGGCATGCTGTGGAACGATTGCTCTTTTGCTGAGATTCTTGTTGAAGTTTTCAACCGCAGGTGGAGGAACTAGTGAGACAGCGGTAACGGGTACTGAAGCAGATGATGATGAGGCCCTTGATCTCTTTCCTGTATTTTTGCGAAATAGAGAAGCCATTGATGATGATTTTTGGAGATTTTGTAGAGATGAACTTTAATGTTTTTGGAGAGAGTAGTTGGGGATGATTTTGGAGAAGATGAAGACTATTCCTTTTTATAGGCATAGGTTTAGGGTTTTGGTAAGAGGGAGGAGACAAGGGGACACAATAGATGTCTAGATGCAACTTACAAGAAAATGCACTTTTAAATCATCGATGCTTTTGACTGCACATTTAATGAAGAAATGATGAGATGGAACAGTTTTCAAAAAAAACTTTGGGTCTTTGCGCGAGCCGTCGACCATAACCCCTGTATGCGTCGACGCATACTGTGTGATTTTTGATAATTTTGAAAGTCTACAGCATGCGTCGACCGCTGTCCTGTTTTGGTCGACTCATAGTGATCAAAAACTCAATTTTCCAGTTTTATGTCATGTAGAATGCCACACTTGCCTATTTACCATGCCTATTTACCCTTTCACAATATAATTTGCATCCAAAACACATAGTATTTGCAGCAAATGTCATATATATAAATAAAAACCATGATTGTCAAACGATATACTTAGTTTAAGTCATGAATGTTTAGAGAAAGAGAGAGAAAGAGAGAGAGAAAGGAGCAATATCACCTCTATACCATTAACACTTGATAACATCATATTTGTGCTTGCAACAAAAGTTAAACTTGTTAGAAGTACAAGTATACAAGTGTAAACCGAGTAATACGAAACTACCAATCATTAAACCCGATCAGAAATGTCAAGAATGCCAAGTTCTTGACGGATATGAAAGAAAGGTTCATTGGATAGCGGCCTTGTGAAAATGTCCGCTAGTTGATTTTTGGTGTCAACGTGTTCAAAGACAACGTCACCTTTCTCTACATGGTCCCTCAGAAAATGGTGTCGAATCTCTATATGTTTGGTACGTGAGTGTAGCACCGGATTTTTGGTAAGGTTTATAGCACTAGTATTGTCACAAAATATTGGAACACGTTCTAGTTTTAAATTGAAGTCCAGTAGTTGCTGCTTAAGCCATAGGACCTGCGCACAACAACTACCGGCGGCTACGTATTCCGCTTCGGCGGTTGACAAAGCAACAGACACTTGTTTCTTGCTGTGCCAACTGACCAAGGAATTTGAAAATAAGTGACACGTACCGTTGGTGCTTTTCCTATCCAATTTGCAACCGGCAAATTCGGAATCGGAGAAACCTACCAATGAACAATCATTACCATTGGAATACCACAGTCCATACTTCGAAGTACCAGATAGGTATCGAAGTATGCATTTGACAGATTTTAGGTGGGATTCCTTAGGACATGATTGGTATCTTGCGCACATACACACGCTAAACATAATGTCGGGACGAGAAGCAGTAAGATAGAGAAGAGAGCCAACCATACCTCTATACCTTTTTACCTCAATGTCCTTACCACTTTCATCTTTACTCATATTTACACATGTTGGCATAGGAGTGTCTATGGCTTTTGAATTTGCCATGTCAAATCTCTTGAGAAGCTCCAAGCAATATTTTGTTTGGCTCACGAATGTTCCTTCTTTCAGTTGCTTGATTTGCAAACCAAGAAAGTATGTGAGTTCACCCATCATACTCATCTCGAATTCACCCTGCATAAGCTCAGAAAACTCTCTTACGAGACTCATGTTAGTGGATCCAAATATGATATCGTCAACATAAATTTGTACAAGAATTAAGTGCTTTCCTTGACGTTTAATGAAGAGAGTAGTGTCAACCTTTCCTCTTGAGTAGCCTTGATCAAGTAAAAATTTACTTAGTCTCTCATACCAAGCTCTAGGAGCCTGTTTGAGACCGTATAAAGCTCTTTTCAGTTTGTAGACATAATCAGGATACTCATGAGACTAAAAACCAGGAGGTTGAGCAACATAGACTTCTTCATTTATGAACCCGTTAAGGAATGCACTCTTAACGTCCATTTGAAATAACTTAAAATCCTTCACACAAGCGAAAGTAAGCAAAAGGCGTATAGCCTCGAGTCGGGCAACCGGCACATAAGTTTCCTCATAGTCGATGCCTTCCTCTTGGTTATACCCTTGCGCGACTAACCGCGCCTTGTTGCGAGTTATTACTCCGTTTTCATCCAATTTATTTCTAAACACCCATCGGGTGCCGATTACTCGATGACCTCGCGAAGGAGGGACAAGGTCCCAAACCTCATTTCTAGTGAACTGATTCAGTTCCTCCTGCATTGATAAAAACCAGTGTTCATCGAGTAGGGCTTCCTTAGGGTTTTTAGGTTCCATTTGTGAAACAAACGCGAAGTGATAACATAAATTACTTAGCTTCGATCGAGTTGTTACACCCTTTGTGATGTCTCTGAGAATGTTTTCAATTGGATGGTCTTTGGAAGACTTCCAAGCTTGAGGGAGATCATCATTTGAAGGCGGATGAACTTCCTCGGGTATATCATGGTGTACATCCTTATCCTCCTCAACTTTGGTTTTGTTAGGTTGATCAATCCCCGTCTCACCACCTTTGAGTATGTCTTCTGTAGATGTACCTGCACCATGAACAACACTATCCTTTCCGACATTTCTCGGATAGGACTCATCAAAAGTAACATGCACAAACTCTTCTACAGCAAGCAATCGTTTATTATATATTCTATATGCTTTACTCAATTGAGAATATCCGAGGAAGATACCTTCATCGGCCTTGGAATCGAATTTGCCCAAGTTTTCCTTTCCATTGTTTAATACAAAACATTTGCAGCCAAACACATGTAAGTGAGAAACATTTGGCTTTCGCCCTTTCAGAAGTTCATACGGTGTCTTATTTAGAATGGGGCGAATAAGCACCCTATTCAAGACATAACACGCCGTACTAATGGCGTCGGCCCAAAAATATTTCGGTAAACCACTTTCGTTAATCATTAATATTCCCAATTCTTCTAAGATTCGGTTTTTACGCGCCACAACTCCGTTTTGTTGAGGTGTGCGTGGAGCGGAGAAGTTATGATCTATACCATGGTTACCGCAATATTCTTCAAACAAGTGATTTTCAAACTCACCTCCATGGTCGCTTCTAATTGACACTATGTTTGTATTTAACTTATTTTGAGAAAGCTTAGCAAACCTTTCAAAAGCGGCAAATGTATCACTCTTACTTACTAAAAAGATGGTCCAACAAAACCTAGAAAATTCGTCCACTATTACGAACCCGTAATAGTTTCCTCCTAGACTTTTAATCCTAGACGGCCCAAACAAGTCCATATGAAGAAGTTCGAAAGGTCTCGTTGTTGAAACTATCTTTTTGGATTTAAATGAGATCTTCGTTTGCTTCCCTTTTTGACAAGCATCACAAAGGTGATCCTTGGTGAACTTTATTTTGGGAAGTCCTAAGACTAAGTCTTTTGAGACTACCTTATTGAGTAAGTCAAAGTTAACATGCGCTAAACGCCTATGCCATAGCCATGAGTCTTCACTCATAGTTATGAGGCATTTATCACTTGTTAACGATACTTCATTTAAGTCAAGCATATATACGTTGTTTACTCTAAAACCATTAAACATATTCCTCTTATCATTTTCATGCACAATTTTGCAACAATCTTTTGAAAAAGATACATTGTATCCTTTGTCGCATAATTGGCTAATGCTAAGCAGATTATGTTTAAGGTTTTCGACAAGCAACACGTCGGAAATCGTAGTAGAGGAGGGATTACCTACACTACCTTTACCTAGTATTGCTCCGCGGTTGTTATCACCATAAGTTACATACCCTTTCTTCTTAGCCACGAAGTCTATGAATAAGGATATGTCTCCAGACATGTGTCTTGAGCACCCACTGTCGAGAACCCATCTTCTCTCGGTGGTCTCGACACATTTCACCTATCAAAACATAATTAGCAAAAGGAGGTACCCAATGGCATATTGGGTCCTAATAGGTTAGCGACAAAATGGTTATGTTTGGGCAACCATTGATAGATGCCTTTAGGAATAAGAAATCTCCTAAATCGGCATTTACCAATGGAGTTGCCTTTCTTGCAACAATATAAGCATGCAAAATCGTCTTTAGAATCACTTTTACTTGCTTGATCCCTAATTACATATGCATATTTTTGATATGGGTTTATCATACTTTTTTCTAAAATCCCTTTTATCAATAGCAAATGTAATTTTAGGCTCAAGTGCCTTGTTTAATTTGGCCTTAAGGTTTCTAACCTCACCTTGCCAAATATGACAAGTATCACACCCAAAGTCGAAAGGATTTCTATTGTCCTTACAATCCGATTCATTACCTTCCACAATGGAAGCCTTAAGGTCCTCTAGTTTCTTTTCGGACTCTTTAACTTTGTGCTCTAAGTACGTAAAAATTCTTTTATTAGAGGCAAGTTTCTTGAAGGCTTCAGTTGCTTCATTGTGTAAAGCATTAAATACGGTTTGTAATTCTGAATGCGACATATTTGAGGACTTATCATATTTAGAGTGACGTACATGCTTTTTCTTATTTTTCTGATGAGCGGAGAGACATAGATTCACAGACTCTTCTTCATCACTAGAGCTTTCATCAGAGGAGGAAGAGTCGATGTCGCTTTCCCAAGCTATGTACGCTCTTCTAGGCTTTGATGATTTCTTGTGTGACTTTGATGATTCCTTTTCCTTTGCCTTTTTGTTCATCGGACAGTCCGGTTTGTAGTGACCGAGCTTTCCACACTTGTAGCATGTCCCTCTAGTATTTTTTCCTTTTGAGTCATCATCTTTGGAGTACCTCGATTGTTTCCGGAAGTTTACCAAGTTCTTCTCAGAATGTTGGATGCCGTTCTTTCTCACATAACGGTTGTACCGTTTAACGAACAGCCCCATATCTTCGCTCTTGTCCTCTTCTTCTTCGTCGCTTGAGGAATAATCACTTTGCTCTTTTGCTTGAGACTTCGAGGAGGAAATCTTGAGAGCTATCGATTTCTTTTCACTCACCTTCATTTTGTCTTTCTTTTCCATCTTTTCGCGTTGGTCTAGGCTCAAGAGTACCTGTTCATGCTCTTGTAGTTTGCCAAACAATGTTGTCAAGTCTAATAAGGTAAGATCATGTGCTTCTTTGATGGCGGTCACTTTTGGCTGCCATTCCCTGTTAAGACATGTTAAGATCTTATTAGTAGCAACATCATTGGAAACAGGCCTACCTAATGAATGTAAACGATTGATGAGATGAGTAAATCTCTTTTGCATGTCAGCAATGGTTTCCCCTTGCTCCATGAAAAAGAGATCAAACTCTTGTGTTAATGTGTTGATTCTAGCCAACTTAACATCGTTTGTCCCCTCATGGGCGATTTGTAGTGAATCCCACATGGCCTTAGCAGTAGGACAATGAGATACACGATAGTATTCATCTACACCTAATGAGGAGATTAAGATATTTTTGGCTTTCCAATCATAATTGTATTTTTTCTCATCATCATCGGTCCATTGTGCTTCGGGCTTTGGCACAACTACGTTATCCGCATTGGTCATAGTAATTTCTATTGGACCATTGAGGATGACGTTCCACATTTTTTTGTCTATGGAGTTTATGTGCACCCGCATACAGTCTTTCCAATAACTATAGGTTTCACCGTTGAAAACAGGAGCTCTATTGTATGCCCCTTTTGCTTCGTTAGCCATTTTCTATCAATGTTGTATTTGAAGCACCGAGTAACTGGAGCTCTAGATACCACTTGTTAGACTATGGCACGGATCTAGAAGGGGGGGGGGGAGGGGTTGAATAGATCCCAATTAAAAATTTGAGTCGGCGCTACCATTTTAAAAATTGGTTTTGAAAATTTGTTTTAAGTGCGGAAGCGGCCGAGGAAAATATAGTCTAAAACGAACGGTTATTGGAAAACCGGATATGCGTTAAGCCTTTGGATTAATGATAATATGGAAACGAGAATCACAACACTAATCACACTTATCAATGATCTAATTCACTTGTTAGGATTCCTAGTTCCAATGATTTAAAGAGAAAACCAAAACTAGATACACAAGTAAGATAATTTTGGTTTAGGTAATTTGTCAAACACTTGGTGTGCAAAACACTCCAAGTGATATTTATGTTGAGTAAGTGATTCCAACTAGCCTAGTACAATGTCTTATTGTACTTTGGATTCAAAAACAGAGTTTTAACCTCTTACTCAATTGATATCACAGTTTGACAATAGTGCTTATAAAAAAATCACTTATTTTTAAGCTAAAACTAAAATGCTGAAAAATAGAGAAGACAACTATTTGGTGAGGCAGTTGCCCCGTCGTCCTCGCTTCGGGGTACGTCTGCCCTCAATTCTAAAACTAGAATTGAGATAGATTTAATAGATATCACCTGTTGAATGTAACAGTTTATACAAGGATTGAACAGCAAATAGAAAACAGAAATCTCAAGACGTTGAATGTTGCTTTCACTCCTTGCCCCTTGATTCAAGATGAATCAAGTCCTCCGATCATTGTTGATAGACCTCCGATTCCATCCACCTTATTGAATAACCCCTAGTTGTTCAAACCTTCGGCTCCGGCTGATCTCAACTACAACGAATCGAACCCGAGATCTTCCCTTCAATATCACTGAATCCGCTACTAGACTGTTGAAGAACACCTCTTCACAATCACCTTCGCTCAGTTGACCCTTGATGAAGAATCTCCTCCAAAAACCCCCAAAATTCAAACCAATCTTGGAGGATAAAACCCTAACGACTTTATTCAAGAAAAAACCTGTCACAAGCTTCAACCTAAACTAGATTTACCCAATCTAAGCTTCGAACCTTATCACCTTTAATCATTCACAATGCACTTCAAAAATGGTTGTGTGTAATTGATGTGTTGTGAGATGTTGAAGATGAAGATGATGAATCTTGGACACCTATTTCACTCTTTCTTATTCTTGAACATATGAATCAATTTTTATCAAATGTTAAAATGACATAAGTGGTTGAACTTGTATATATAGTACCAGACCAACCAAAGACATAACAGCTTCTCAAATAGTAGAGGGAATCACTTAAAAACTGGATTTCCGTGCAAACGGTCGACCGCAGCAGGTCTGTGCGTCGACGCATAGCCTGCGTTTTTTGGAAATCTGGAAAATGTATCAGTATGCGTCGACGATACAGTCGGCGTGCGCTGACCCATTGAAAAATATTTCCTTCATGCGCCGACCCTATGGTCGACTCATGCCTTCATGCGCTGACCAGTGGAAAAATGCTCTGATGCATGCGCCGACCCTATGGTCGACTCATGCCCTGCAAACCTGCAAAAATTGATCTTTTTGTGGTTTTTCATGCCTCTGGTCATGACTGCATTTTATCTACACATAGTATATTTATTACAACAGTTTTAAGACAAATATAAAAGGATATGGTAGGTGATACGTTGCATTTGTTTAGTAGATCTGGAGTTTATAATTTCCAATCCATCCAAGGTTGTAATTTGTCATCATCGAAACCTATATCGAGTAATGTCTTGCAGACTCGTGTGATGTGTGGCGATTTTCCTCCACACATCCTGCTTTGGAAAATATACGTCGTACCGCCTGGAATATGCCATACCTGCAACAACACAAACAAGCAGACAAGATACCCTTCTCAAAGGGGCCTATCAAGGTTATCATCCTGCGACAATGTTCGAGTAATTCAATGTTTCAATAATTATTGGCCTAGGACAACAAGTTTATGTATACGCATTTTATCAAAAACATCGGGCGTTCTTTTCCGCAAACAAAACATATAAATGCTAAACAAACAAACATAATTGCTGAATAGTATATGTTTTATTGATAACGAACCCCTGAATGGGCAAAAATGTTTTACAACAGATGCAAGCTCCTGGAATGAGGAAGCTGCGCAAGTATAATGACATAAATATACATCAGTATATACACAAATGTCGGCAATGTGGCGTAGACGAACACCATGAGTTGATCCCTCTATGACCCACTCGACTTCGATACTTCTCTGACGCTTCAACTTCAGAAGAGATTGATTCAGATAAACGGCCCTCGGGTCTTCCAAACCACTAAACAATGAAAGTCCATACGTGGAACGCAGTCATTTGCTTTTCGAATCCCTAACTTTTGCCTGAATCGCCCTTTCGGGTTTTCGATTCACCAGGATACCCTTTTTTGCCAAAGTCGCCCTTCCAGGTTTTCGACTTTGCGGGTGTACATTCTTTCATTTATATCCCTAATTTTTGCCTGAAACTTTTTTCTTTTTTATGGTTCGCCGGGATGCCCCATTTTTGCCTGGATATTCTTTTTCTTTCCAGCGGGTCTTTTTTAAGCAAAGTATTTTTTAATTGCGTCCGCATTCACCGGGGATGCAAAATCTTTGCCATCCATCGTGGATAACAACAAGGCTCCTCCCGAGAAGACCTTGCTGACGACGTATGGACCCTCGTAATTGGGAGTCCACTTGCCCCTGTGATCAGAGTGTGGAGGAAGAATCTTCTTTAGGACGAGATCACCCGTCTGAAAGCTCCTAGGATGCACCTTCTTATCGTAAGCTTTCTTCACTCGGCTATGATACAGACGACCATATGCAATCGATGCTAATCTCTTCTCGTCCATCAGGATAAGTTGGTTCAGTCGGTTCTTGATCCATTCTGCCTCATCGAGTTTTACGCCAACCAAAACTCGTAAAGAAGGAATCTCAACTTCTAACGGCAAGACAACTTCCATACCGTACACTAGTGAGAAAGGAGTTGCCCCGGTTGATGTTCGTACTGTCGTACGATAACCGTGCAGTGCAAATGGCAACATCTCATGTCAATCTTTATAGGTCACAACCATCTTCTGTACAATCTTCTTAATGTTTTTATTGGCCGCTACAATCGCGCCATTCATCTTCGGCCAGTAAGGAGAAGAGTTATGGTGTTCAATCTTGAAACTTTGGCATAACTCCTTCATCATCTTATTATTCAGATTTGAACCATTATCGGTAATGATCCGCTCGGGAATTCCGTATTGACAGATGATGTCCCTCTTTATGAATTTAGCCACCACCTGCTTGGTCACGTTAGCATACGAGGCTGCCTCCACCCACTTGGTGAAGTAGTCGATGGCTACTAAAATGAAGCGATGACCGTTAGATGCAGTGGGCTCGATTTTTCCTATCATGTCGATGCCCCACATGAAGAACGGCCACGGGGAGGACATGACATTCAACAGGCACGGCGGCACATGAATTTTATCAGCATAAATCTGGCATTTATGACATTTCTTCGCGAATTTAAAGCAATCCGACTCCATCGTCAGCCAGTAATATCCTGCTCTTAGGATCTTTCTCGTCATAGCATGCCCACCGGCGTGCGTACCAAATGTGCCTTCATGGACTTCCTCCATGAGCAAACTCGCCTCTTTCTCATCTACACATCTGAGTAGTACGAGATCATGGTTTCTTTTATACAGAACTCCATCAGGATTGATAGAAATTTACAGACAGCCTCCTCACAGTCTTCTTATCCTGGGTTGACGCTCCCGCAGGATACTCCTTAGTCATAAGGAAGGTCTAGATATCATGGAACCTTGGCTTGCCGTCGGAGGCTTCCTCGATCGCAAAGACGAATGCAGGTCTATCAAGACGAGAGAGGACAATCCTTGGAGCTTTATTCCAAAAATTGACTTTATACATCGAAGCCAACGCGGCTAAGGCGTCAACCATCTGATTTTCAGCTCTGGGCACATGATGGAGTTCCACTCGATCAAAGAACAAAAACAGCCTTCTGGCATAATTCATGTATGGCACCAAATTCGGTTGACGAGTCTCCCACTCCCCTTTAATCTGGTTAACCACAAGTGCCGAGTCACCATATATATCTAGGTTCTTAATTCTCAAATCAATCGCTTCTTCTAGACCCATGATGCATGCTTCGTACTCTGCTTCATTATTGGTGACCGGAAACATCAATCTAGCAGTGAATGGGATGTGGGATCCATGGGGAGTCGTGATGATTGCCCCAATGCCACTTCCGTAAGAATTAACCGCCCCATCAAATTTCAATTTCCACTAGGATTTCCTGTCTGGCCCCTCGTCGGGCAACGGTTCATCACAATCTTTCACTTTGAGAAACATGATATCCTCATCAGGGAATTCAAATCTCATCGGCTGATAATCTTTGATTGGTTGTTCGGCAAGGTATTCAGACAATACACTTCCCTTGATGGCCTTCTGGGAAACGTATTGAATGTCATATTCCGTCAACACCATTTGCCATCTGGCAATCCTGCCTGAAAGCGCTTGCTTCTCGAAGACATACTTGATCGGATCCATCTTCGAAATTAGCATGGTTGTGTGATTGAGCATGTACTGTCGTAAACATTTGGCAGCCCATGCGAGTGCACAACATGTTTTCTCCAGCATTGAGTAACGGGATTCACAATCTGTGAACTTTTTACTCAAATAATAAATGACATGCTCCTTTCTGCCAGTCTCGTCGTGCTGACCGAGAACACACCCCATACTATTCTCAAGAACTGTCAAGTACATGATTAAGGGTCTTCCGGCCACTGGGGGTATCAAGATGGGAGGTTTCTGCAAATACTGTTTTATCTTATCAAATGCCTTATGGCAATCCTCGTTCCAAATAATCTCCTGATCTTTCTTTAGTAGTTTGAACATCGGTTCACACGTGGCCGTGAGCTGAGAGATAAACCTTGTAATATAGTTTATTCTGCCCAGGAAACCACAAACTTCTTTTTCAGTTTTTGGCGCTGGCATTTCTTGTATTGCTTTTATCTTCGCAGGATCAACCTCAATGCCTCTTTCACTCACAATAAACCCCAGTAGTTTCCCAGACCGTACTCCGAAAGTACACTTGTTAGGATTCAGCCTCAACCTGAACTTCCTAAGCCTCTCAAAAAGCTTCAGCAAATTGACCAGATGCCCCTCCTCCGTTTGGGACTTCGCAATCATGTCATCAACATAGACTTCAATCTCATGGTGAATCATGTCATGAAACAAAGTAACCATTGCTCGTTGGTAAGTGGCCCCTGCGTTCTTCAGACCGAAAGGCATTACCTTGTAGCAAAATGTTCCCCAAGGTGTAATAAACGTAGTTTTCTCCATGTCCTCCGGTGCCATCTTGATCTGATTGTAGTCGGAGAAACCATCCATGAACAAAAACACAGAGAACTGAGCGGTATTGTCGACCAACACATCAATATGAGGGAGCGGGAAATCATCTTTAGGGATCGCCCTATTCAAATCCCGATAATCGACGCACATTCGCACCTTACCGTCTTTCTTCGGTACAGGCACTATGTTGGCGACCCACGGAGGGTAAGTAGTGACCGCTAAGAAGCCAGCGTCAAGCTGCTTTTGCACTTCTTCTTTGATATTAACGACCATATCTGGTCGCGTCCTTCTAAGCTTCTGCTTAACGGGAGGACAATCTTCTCGCAGTGGCAAGTGATGGACCACGATGTCAGTATCAAGTCCGGGCATATCTTCGTATGACCAAGCAAAAATGTCACTATACTCTCGAAGCATCTCGACCAATCTCTGCTTGACATCACTCTGCAATGTAGCCCCTATCTTGACGTTCCTGACAAATTTCTCAGAACCCAGGTTCACAATCTTAATCTCTTCCTCGTGAGGCAGAATGACTTTCTCCTCTTGTTTCAACAAACGGGCCAACTCTTCGGGAAGGTCTTCATCTTCATCAATATCTTCTTCGGCTTGATAGATCGGGAAATCGAAGTCGAAGTGAGTCGTAGAAGGTCCAGAGTCGATGTCATCTGTGATGTGAATCCTGCAATAACAAGGGTTAAGCTTAAAACAGGGATATGCAGGTTAGCACAAACCATATTGCCATTTTATTGTTTTTCAAAACAAATATAAAACAGGAATAACAGAGATCACAACATTTGAATGCGAAGAAAAACTCCCTTTGATTTATTGGTAAAATGCATGTACATAATCAAACAAGGCCCTGACAATAAAACCACTATGCCCCGGGTAGGACATAGGGTTGTACAATAATTGGAGAAAGTAAATCATTACTCTTTGCCTGTCACTTGGATGATATCCCTGATGGACCAGTTGTTGAGGCTTTGTCCTGGTTTGCTTGGCTGGATCCAGGAATCCAGGTCGCAATCACTGTCTTCGCCGTCTTCAGACACTGCGTTGACACTTTCAAATATCACCCCGCCACTTGTAAACTGGATCGGCCCTTTAACTCGGGACGCACTGTGAGAGGAGGAGGCCTCAGCAGTAGGAGAGTATCCTAACCCAAACTTGTCCTGTTTGTTAGGTATTTCTAGAACTTGCCCCCAGCCTGGGGCAGATCCGACTTGAACAACGGCCCGAGCTTCCTTGAAGGAAGAGAGAGTTATCTCTGGTTTCTCAATCATTACTGGAGTCACGTCTTTGACCTTAACAACTTCGAATGCCTGACATAAGGTTTCGTGGATCTCGCCATCCATCTCAACATATTTGAAGGACGACAAATGGCTCACCATTATGTCTTCCTCGCCACCGATAGTTACAATGTTGTCCCCCACATCATACTTGAGCTTCTGGTGCAATGTGGAGGTCACGACACCAGCAGAATGGATCCATGGTCGGCCTAACAAACAGCTATAAACTGGCATGATGTCCATGATGTAGAAGACTGCGTCGAAAGTTTCCAGCCCAACTTGGATTGGCAGAGTTACCTCTCCAAAGACATGACGCTTGGTTCCATCGAAAGCCTTCACAACCAGATCATTGGGTGTGCAAATCAATCCTCTCGTATCCAGTTTCATCAGTGCCTTCTTCGGGAGAACATTGAGCGATGACCCAGTGTCCACCAATACATGAGACATAACTGTTCCCCTACACTCTATCGAGATGTGCAGGGCGCTGTTGTGGTTTCTTCCCTTCGGCGTCAGCTCCAGGTCAGTGAATCCTAACCCATTTCCAGCATTCACGTGGGCTACTACCCCTTCCAGCTGGTTGACCGAGATCTCATGTGGTACATATGTGGCATTCAAAACCTTTAGCAGCGCGTTGCGATATGCCTCAGAACACAACAACAAATTCAGAATAGAGATTTTCGAAGGTGTTTGATGGAGGTGGTCAACGATCTTGTAATCACTCTTCTTGATCAACCTCATGAAGTCTTCAGCGTCCTTTACAAGTAAGTCCTTTTCTACCCCACGAGGGGTTTCCTCAATGACTTTACTCTTTCCCTTATCAGTTTTCTCAGCTTTGTCAGCTTTGTCAACCACAACCTCAGGTGGAGCAAATACTCTTCCGCTACGTGTGATTCCGCCGGTTCCCACTAGGTTATCCACAGACTGCCCAGATGGCTCCAGTTCCAATTTTTGTCCGTTACAGTAGACGTCTGCCCTATAGTGCCATGGGACAGCATTGGTGCTTTCAAAAGGTATCGGCCCAGCCTTTGTGATGGTGATTGTGGGCGGCCTGGGTGCAGAAATGGTTATTGTCTTGCGAGGGATGGTGATGGTGGCAACCTCATCATCCTGTTTCAGCATTACCTCTCCAGATCTGAATTCAGCCCTCCGGCTAAACTGCAAGATTCCTTCGGTCATTAGACTCTGAATCCCCATTATCAACTGTTCAAAGCCGTCGGAATGAATCGCACAACCCATACACAATTCTCCACAACCCGGAAAGATGCCTCTCTTCATCAGCTTGGCTTTAACGAAGCTAAGCGGTGTTTTCAGATCCTTGACATCAGTCAATAAATCTAAGTCCTCTTCTTCAATAATGGCGTTCACCCCACCTCCCCCATGGTTCGGCATAGGGTTCTTTATGACGTTCGGCGCGTTATCAGAAAAATTGATGATTTTAGCATCCACCATATCTTACACCTTGTGCTTGAATGCCTTACAGTTTTCTATCGTGTGGCCCGGTGCCCCCGAGTGGAAATCACATGTTGCATTCACATCATAACCCTGCGGAGGTGCCCCTGTCAAGGGAGCCAGGGCTCTTTTCTGGACTAGCTGTAATTGAAGCAAAGTTTGTAATAGGTGAGCATAAGACATGGGTGGTGTCTCAAGGTGACGATTTGCCAGAGGTGCTCTGTTCTGATACCTTCTGTACCCTTGCTGATTTTGCTGCTGCTGCTGCTGTTGGACAGCAGGGATGGTTATGCGAGCAACCTGCTAGCGTTGACCCTTACCTTTCCTCCGAGCGTTAGACACCGCGCTCGTCTCTCCTTCACGCCTTTTGTTACTGTACGGTTCCTTTCCTCCTCCAGTCGAGGATAGATCAATACCCTAAATTTTCCCCAATTTGATCCCATTTTCAACGTGTTCGCCAGTAATGATGAGATCAGAGAAACTCCCTGACATACCACTGACCAGTTTCTCGTGATAGACCCCCGAGAGAGTGGCTACAAACATCTCAACAAGCTCTCGTTCAACCATCGGCGGCTGAACTCTAGCTGCTAACTCACGCCATCGTTGGGCGTACTCTTTGAACCCCTCATTATTCTTCTGTGACAAGTTCTGCAGTTGAACCCGGTTCGGAGCTAAGTCACTATTTTACTGATAATGGTGTACAAAGGCCTCAGCAAGTTCTTTCCATGTATGCACACTGGTGGGTTCCAAACCCATGTACCATTCCAAGGACGGACCGGACAAGCTATCCTGGAAGAAGTGCATCAGCAACTTCTCATCTTCAGAGTGGGCGGACATCTTTCGGTAGTATGACCTTAAGTGGACACGAGGGCAAGTGGTACCCTTGTATTTGTCAAAGTCGGGTACCTTAAATTTAGGAGGCACCTTGAAATTAGAAATCAATCCCAGTTTAGTCATGTCGACACCCATGGTGTTCAGGTTCTCGAAACTCTTCATTTTGTCCTCGAGTGCTTTAAACCTCTGACGGGCCTCAGCATTCAATTTGCCCTCAACACTCTTCTATGAGAACAAATATTCTTGGCGATCTTCTAGCCATGGCTGAGTGCCATTGCCAGCAGCAAATCCAGTAGCATTAGGCCCATACAGATTTCCAGCACCTGTGTTGCCATGGCCTAGTCCAGTATTGCCATTGGCCTCAAAGTTACCATTACCGACGCCAGTCGTATTACCATTAGGCCCGATGTTAGTGACCACATTGTTGTTACCACTTCCATTCCCCCCGGTCACAGGGATGCCACCCTGAGGAGTTTCAACAGGTGGAGGGACTGGAACGCTCCTACCATGGAGCACACCGCTACTGTCAACCCTTGAGATCAGTGGCTGAACTAGAGTTCAGAGCTGGTCTTGGCCGTTAGCGACCACTTGCATGAGCTCCATGAAGCGGTCCATCCTTTCTCGGAGTTCCTGGATGTCAGTCTGCACTTGTTCCATTGCTCTAGCTTGATTCGCTCTGGTCGGGTATCGGTGGATCGGTCTTCGGTCAATCCCGAGACAACCTGAAACAACCTGTATCAACAGGGGGTTAGAAAAAATGGCAAGGTACCTGTCATGCAAATGATTCATGCAAATGCAAATGTGTGTCTGTGCCTTGGGGAGATTCCCCCCGATCCTAGTTTCCGAGACAAATAAAGTCTAACATCCAATCATGGAAAAGAAATCCTCATATATTCATCTGAAAAGCCCGCTCGGGTAGCGTACAACTGTAATCACATACAACTGAAGCAACAAGGCATGACCCCAACCAACAGGCCTGGCGGTGATCAACATATCAATGCATAAAAGGTATAAAGAAAATACAAAGAGATCAGGTGCGGCCACAGGCACGAAAATCTTCTAACAACTTCTTCGTGGTGGGGTGATCCGGCTGAGTAAGCAGACCCTGGATTAGCAGATCCCTCTGTCTGATGATATCTGGGAGGTTCTCGACAACGCTCCTAGAAATACCTTCTTCAGAACGGTTCTCGACTCTACTCCTCTTAGCATCAGCCCGGAGTTGAAAATCTTGTAAATTCGCCTTGGCCTCAACCAACCTATACTGGACGTCTCGTCGCAGTGAGGCTTCAGCCTCTATCTTCTTGTCTTTGACCATAATCTGAGCTTTTAGCTCGGTTACTTGCTGCTTCAGCTTTTCTTCCCGCTCTTTGTATTTGGCTAGGGTGCTGCTCCACACCTTCTCGTACTGGGTCAACTTTCGGTATACTCTATCCAGATCCTGTTTCTTGGTGGCCAACATGCCATGTACTGACTTCAGGTCCAACCCTAGACGTTCCCTGGAATCAGTTTCTTTAGTCAGATTAGCATCCAGAAGGTTGATCATCTCTGTCTGCTTCTTGCAGGTATAAACGACTTCACTCTTCTCACTCCGGAGCTGAGCGATCTCTTTCTCCAGCTCTTCGTTGGCTTTTCGTAGCTCTTCCTTCTCCTGGAGTACCTGGTTGAACTTCTGAATATCAACTGTGGTAGGCTCTTTGTACACGGGAGGATACAATGGTTCCACAGCAGGAAACAACATTAGAAACTTGGTGGCTCTTTCTCGGACCCAAGCCACATACGGATCAAAGGCCTTGTTGTTGCTCTTTCCCAGCAGGACCTTTCCCTTTCGGTGAATTTTGCTCCAAGCATTCTGTACCTTAACCAAAGTATCACCTTCAATCAACCCTGTGAGATACAGAGATTCCTGTATCTCTTCTTCTTCAGGAGGACCTCGTAGTGCATACCCGAATTGTCATACTAGCAGAGAGGGATTGTAGTTGATACATCCATTCCTTCCGACCAGGGGGACGTTAGGAAAGCCACAACAGCTATGTACAATATCTTTGCCTAGTAGATCTCTATCAAACCAGATAATATTGTCAACAGTCAAACCCATCAAACGTGCGGACCAAGGTGAAGACTCAGCAGAATCAATGAACGACCCCGACTTAGGAAGATGGCTAGCAAACCACTTATAAAGTAAAGGAGAACAACATGCCACGTTCTTCCCCTTTCTATTTTCATTTTTGCTGTGAACTGAATGGTAGACGTCTCCTAGGAGAGTGGGCATTGGATTCCCGGAAGAAAATATATGGCAAGCATCCATACCTATGAAGTCCGGATGACTTGGGAATAGCAAGATCCCATAAATGCAAAGGGCTAAGAAGGCATTGAATACATCCCAGCGGCCCTTCTTGGAAAACTTTCAGGCCTTTTCCATCAGGAAAGGCAAAGGGAAACCATGAACTCCAATCTTTTTGAATACCATCCCTTTCAACTCAGACTCATCTACATGAAGAGCTTCAGTCAACTTACTCAAGTTAGGTTCACCCTCAACACGGTAATAAGGCATTTGATTCAACAAAGGCACCCCCAACAGATCAGAGTACTCCTCCAGGGTCGGAGCTAGGACATAGTCTGGAAACACAAAGCATCTGAGATGTGGGTCGTAAAACTGCAGCAGGGTGTTGCACCCTAAAATTTGCTCAACCTATTTCACTTGGTTTATGTTTCAATTGCATTGTCATTTGCATACTAAGTCATGTACATAGTCTAATCATTTGCATAACATAGCATAACAAGGCATCTAGCAAGGGATCAAGTGCCATGTTCATCAGAAAGAGGCCCATCAAGGGGTTTTATTCAAGATCAAGACCATCCAAGTAATCAAGAAATGAGTTGAAGCTTTGAGAAGTTTGAAGGTCAACCAGTGGATTTATCTCCCAATCTTGGGGATATGTTGAAGATCATCAATGAGTGTGTGAGCCATGGAAGGTGTACAAAGATCATGGAAGACCTAGAGGGTCATTTTGGAGATGAGACAAGTCATTGATACAAGTACAAGAGCCAGAGTTGAAGTACAGTCAACTAGGGTTTCATCTGGATCAACCCTAGGTCAAATGATTGATTGGAGGGCATCAAGGCCTACTTGGAGGATGTGGAATTCATGATTTGATATGTGGATACATGTGTGGTGTTGTGCCAAGGATAAATCAAAAGAAATCAAGAAGAAGAGGAGTTACTAAATTAGGGTTTCAGTGAAAAAAACCCTAATTTAGGCCTAACTTCCAAGCCAGATAAGTCAAAATGCAAGTTTCAAATGAATTCTTGGTCAACATGAAACTTGTAGAGCTTCTCAATAGCTTTAATTTTAGTACTAGAAGTCTTCAAGGAGATTTATAGAACTCAAGTTATGGTTCTTGCAAGTTATGGGTCCCCAGAGGACACTGAAATTTATCTGTGAAAGTCACTTGACTTCCAAGCAACTTTTGCCCATCAAGGAATTTTCAAATGGATTCTTGGCCAAAATAAGAGTTTTAGATCTTGGTCTTAGCTTTAATTTTAGTACTAGAAGTCCTCAAGAGGATTTGTATAACTCAAGTTATGGTCTTGGCAAACCAAGGGTATTTTGGGAAAGTTGAATTACAGGTCATTTTTGAGCATAGGTCAAAATCTCCATGTTCCACTTCTCAAATGAAAAAATGTTCAACATGAGATGTGTTCAAAATGATGTTTTTAGGCTAGATAAGAGGTCATGAGAACTTGGAATGGCTTGCTTCACAAAATCATAAAAATGGCCTAAAATGAAGGTATATTTTAAATGAACCAAAATTGGAAATTGGGGTTTTTGATCTACACAACCAAACCAAGGCATATGACATACCAATTTGATTGTAAAAAGCATTTTGAGAACATTTACATTGCCACAATTTTGAATTGAGGATTATTTTTAGGACTTGCTTTGTAAATGGCTTACTTGAATCATAAGGCACCATTGCAAAACCACTTGGCAAGGCAAATGCAAGGCTTCTTTCCATCCATACACCTCCAATATCTCATTTGGAGAGATTCTCAACTCAGAACAAGTGCAATTGCAAGGCAAAACATGAGCTGGTGTGAGTGCATAGCATGACATGATATCTCATGACATGAGATGGTGAATTTCTCATTGGATCAACCTAGAACTTTCTAGAGTCTTCATTCACACTCTATATATGCATGCGAAGTGATCCCAAGCTTTTTTGGGTGAGAATTGAAGGAGAGAAGAGAGATTGAGATTGAGATTTTTCTGTTGCAACTCAGATTCAGTTACAAGCATTTTATCCCTTTCCATCCAATTTCTTGATCCCATTTGCTTCCATTTGTGCTAGTGAGTGTTTCCAAATCAAGTTCCAAGCAAATTGGTGGAGGAATCGTGTTTTTGCCATTGAAAATTCTCATCTGCAACTCAAGATCGGTTTCCATAATCCAAGCTATTTCAACCATTTCTTTTGCATACAAAAGCAAGATAGTGACTCATTGAAGGTGTATTGAAGTTCTCAAAGCTTGATTTGAAGGTTTCATACCTCTGTGCATCAAGATTTTGCAGAAAGGTACTTTTCAATCCACAACATGATTTAGGTCGTTTCAATTGGTTTTGATTAGTTAGATTCATTGTAAATGATCATGTGGAGTTGTCTGGTAGCTTTAGGGTAGATTTAGAGACAATTAAGTGAGTGACACAAAATCTGTTCATGCTCATATCTTGTTGTTCTTGATGATATAATCATGGTTTGATAGCTAGAAATGATCAGTGAAGCATGGTGAGGAGTTTAGGCCACTCAATTTCAAGATTGGTGAGTTTTGGTTCTTGAGTGATTTCTGAGATTTCCATCGGGTTTTGAGGAGGAGTAGGTTTCAATGATCATGGATGCTATGGTTAGATTCAGTGTAAAGTTCTGAGTGGATTAGGGTTTTAAATTTTGGCATTTGATGAGAATTTGAGGGAGCACGATGAAGAGGAAGATGAAGCTGATCACTCTGTTCATCCATGGCATTTCCCTCCATGAAAGTTCAAAGGTTGAAGATAACCTCTCCACCATTAGATCCACACAAGACCTTTGACTAAAACGAGATCCAACGGCCAGGTTTTAATCTCAATTGGTGAAAAAGACTCTGAGGAGTAAAACGCAGCGTATCATTTAACATTTGGCAATGGGCTTAAGTGACCAAATGATATCCACACCCCTAGTTAGAGGCCCACATGATATTACATTGTATTTGCTTGCTATTCTCACCACATTTTTTTCATTTTCCTTTCTATTTCCAATTTAATTTCTGAATAATATTTGGGCTTAAGCGCGCTTACTAGCCACACCCCCTTTTGGGCCCAGATGTCTGTTTGCATTGCTTTTGATTGCTATTTGACACACATATTTTCCATTTTCTCTTATTTTCTTATATTTTCACACTTTTTTTTAATTACTTTGAAAATTCATAATAAATTGAAAACGTAATATTTTTGATTGAGAGTTTTTTTCCCATTTACATCAAGACATCAAGAAAATTATAAAAGAATAAAAAATGTCATTTCATGCATTTTTATATTTTTGTTTATTTTTACTTTTAATTGCTTTTATTCCATTTTTATTTGATGTACCAACTTTCTGAATTTTGTATGATCATTCCCCTTTGATTTTTGATGTCATTCTTTTTTCTATAGTTAGATTAGAGTATTAGGTTCCCCCTGGATTTGTTTCACATTTTTGTGGCTTAAATTTAATTGTTTTTGAGAGATGTGAAGCAAGTGTGCTAGAATTAGGGTTTCAACTTGACATAGGTGCATTCAACACATAGTTTTGGGTTTTTTTAGTTTGATTTAGGCTTTGGGGTTTATGTGGGGTATAGGATACATAGCTAGGGTCCCTTAGAAATAAATCTAGGATTTTTAGGATGAATATTTCCATTTTATTTGATTTTTGCAAGTTGATTGATATTGGTGTGTTTCCCTCTTGGGAAGTTGCTTTGTTTGTTGAGTATTGGGCCTTTTCTTTGGGTGTTGGGGGCTTGTGCTTGGCTTGTGGAGCTAGTGAAGACTTTGAGGAAGATTGAAGACCAATAATGATTCTTGGAGCTTGAAGTTGCTTGTGCTTGAAGATTGCCTTTGAAGACCTAGGAGATAGGAGATGTAGGAAGAACTCTAGAAGTAGACTGATTTCTTCTGTCAAGCATAGAGAGTTTCTTGTGCCTCTATTCCATCCTATGACACAAGGTCCCCTAAAAGAAGTTCCATCTCTCCTTAGGAGGGATGTAGAGCATGCTTTGTCTGGGTAGAACCTTGAGGATACCTGTCCCTAGCTATGTTAAGATCTTAATGATTTCCCTGGGTTATCATTAAGCCTCTTAACATCCCAACTTCCTCTGTTAGTTGATTCTCTCCTGTGAGTGTCTGCATTGAAGGTGAAGACTTATTGGGGATAAGAAGTTCATTGAGGACTAGAGAAGATGAAGCTTGTACCTGTCAAAGCTGCTCAACTGTTGAACTAGGTTTTCACTGTTGACTGAAGATGTCTACTGGTTGGAATTTAGTGTTTGCTAAAAGCTGAAGATTATTGAAGATAAGAGCTTATCTGAAGCTTGAAGATCATTGAAGAGTGAAGAAGGGATCTTGCCTAAAGATGTTACTGTCAACCTTTTGCTGTTAATCAACTGTAGCTGCCGGAAGGGTGCTGTTTGGACTGCTTGCTGTAAGAGCTGGTGTGGCTGTCTGAGCTGGTATTGGGTGTGATTTTCTTTGCTGTATTATCTGTTGATTTTCCCTTAGGTTTGAGGTGAAGATGTTTCACTTTGCCTATTGTTTTCCCAGGTTCGAGGTTGAGTATGATTCCTTTGCCTCGCTTGTTTTGCTGCATCTCATGCATTTTACTGTTTATTGTATATCTGCTGTTTCTTTTCCGTTTATCCCCTAGGATCTCTGATTTCCTCTGCGCAGAAGGGAATCATGACAGACATTAGGTGTTAATCCATGCATGACAACATTAGGGTAGTTTTGATTCCCCTTTCAAACCCTAGGTTTTTAGACTTCTCTTCTATCTCAGAACAATTCAAAACACAGTAATAAGGATAATCGATGCCGTATGCTACGAGCCTTAAGCTATTTGAGAAAGGTTGCTGAAGGGTCACTCTTCAGTAACCTGATTACGTAGTGAGTTACCCTTAGGGTGACATACGATGTAGTCACCCTCAAGTCATAGTCTCTAGTGCGTCAGAGATTGCAAACATCATAAAAAATAGTTCTTGCGTAAAAGACTGAAAACAAACATCAAAGCGTCATTTTTGCCCGCTGGGACTCTTAATCAGGAAAAACCCTTTCATAAGGAGATAAAAAATAAAAAACAGTCAGACAAGCTTGTGTCTTCCGTAGCCCGAACTACGTTTGCTCTGATCTTTCATGCTATATGAAAGTACGTAGGCATAGGATGCGATATCCTAGTGAGCAACCTTCCCCTCCTTTCCCGTAGGTAGGCGAACTACGTTGACTCTGATTTCTCGTTCCAGACGGGAATACGTAGGCATAAAGTGAGATACTTTGCCGAGTCATTTTATTTTCTTTTAACCCTTGACCTGTAGCGTAGATAGAATAACAATCCGTACGAGAAAACAAGTGTGGATCCCGTCGAGTATGACGGACGTGAGGGGTGCTAATACCTTCCCCTTATGTAACCGACTCCCGAATCCAAGACTTGATTGCGATGACCATTCCTTTTCCCGTCTTTGCGTTAGGTTTACTTCGAGCGTTTCCTTTCCCTCCTTTGGGATAAATAACGCACGGTGGCGACTCTTCTGTTCAGCCGGCGCCGATTTTCGCAGTAGCGACAGCTGGTGACTCTGCTGGGGACCGGAATATCCCCTATGCGAGTCAATCCTAGCGCTTGTTTTCCCGTCCTGGGTGTTGTATAGATTTACTTTTCTGTCTTTACTTTCCGCAATTTTAGCTTTATCCTGTTATTGCTGCTGTGGGAAGGGGGTAATCTGTTGAGAGATAAGCCGGACCTGGGCTTGAGGTTACACATAGACTTAGAAGTAGAGAGTAGTGGTTAGCCTGCTTGCTTAGCTCGCACCAGCTAGCCGCGAAATTTATGCTCGGACGAGATTCTCTTTGATGCTTCTTGCCTGGCCCTTAGGGCTCGACAAGTTGTCTGACCCGAGGATTGTCGACTCTGGGAACCTATCAATTGGGATTCAACTAAGTGAGGCCGCTTCAAGGGAGGATGATGCCACACCTTCTGGGTATCGTATCATCACTCTTGAAAGTCTGTGACGTTGAACCTGCATAGGATGCCGTACCTCGTCTGCGAGTTAAGTACATACCTGTGAGGGGTAGGTGGGTCTGTTTGCAGGAAAACCTTTGACCTAAGAACACCCGGTTTATCTCTGTCAGTGAGATGTGGTTACAAGGTTCAGTTGAGTGGTTGGCTTGGTTTGAGATAAAGATTGGATGGTCCTCAAGCTTCAGTACAGAACAACCCAGTCTATCAGCATTGCACTTGGTCCCTTGTTTGCATATGCATGTGCATGTTCATGATTGCATTTCATTAACATGTATCTATGTTGCAGGTGATCATTTCCCTCTGATTCTAGTATATCTTCTAGCCAGACATGGAGTCCCTGAAGAAGACAGTTGCTTACCGGTTGCATTCACCAGATATCAGTTCCTTGCTGGGTTTAGTCGCTCTGGCAGATGAGAGTGTGAGGGATGAGTTCAGAGTATCTTATGGGAGATTGCTTAGCTTGTTATACAGACCATCAGCATTCGAGACGACTGAGGTGTATACTTTAATGCAGTTTTATGAGCCGCAACTGAGATGTTTCTTATTTCCTGATTATATTTTGGCACCCACTTTGGAGGAGTATTCTGCGATGTTGGGAGTTCCTGTGTTGGACCAGATGCCTTTTGTACACATTGATGCTGAGCCTGAGTTGGCTACACTCACTGAGATTGTCAGTTTGGACGCTTTTGAGTTCCCCAGAGGCTTGGTCAAGCTGAACGGAGCTTATGGTTTTCACCTGTCTGTCCTGGTTGAGAAGGCTGCGCAGTGCACGAAGAGCGGATGTTGGGTTGCCTTCAGTGCTATTCTAGCTGTCTGCATCTATGGGATTGTCTTGTTTCCTAATGTGCCAGATTTTTTCGACTCTGTCGCCTTCTTGATTCTTGCCTCGAAGAATCCAGTTCCTACTCTCTTGGGCGATGTTTATCATTCCATTCACTACAAGAATGAGAAACATCGTGGCAAGAATGTTTCCTGCTGTCTTCCTCTCTTGTATAGGTGGTTCCAGGGGCACCTTCCGAAGATAGGACTTTTTGTTGATGCTGTTGGTACTGTGGATTGGTCTTCCCGGTTGATGGGACTGTCCGCTGAGAACGTCATTTGGTTTGATCGGAGTATGCTTGGTACTGATATTATATATAGTTGCAGTGGCTTTCCAAATGTTCCCCTGATTGGACGGAAAGGCTGTATTAACTATAATCCTTCATTGCTGGTACGACAGTTCGGTTATGCTTTGAGAGACGCTCCTATTGAGAAGGAGATACAGGAATCTCTGTATCTCACGGGCTTATTAGACACGACTGTTTTGATCAGATTGAGACATGCATGGGCTAACATCCATAGGAGAGGGAAAGCTTTGCTCGGTAAGAGCAACAACAGAGCTTATGATCCTTATTTGGCTTGGATCCGCGAGAGAGCTAGTACTTCTTTGATGCCTTATCCTGCTGTGGAACCTCTGTATCTTCCATTGATTGAGGCACCTCCTTCGGAAGATAGTAAGAAGTATAACAAATTGTTGGCTGAAAACGAGGAAGTGAAGAAAGCCAATGATGAGTTAGAGAAGGAGATCTTCCAGTTACGTCGTGAGAAGAAGGAAGCCACCTTCACTGTGAAGGAACATACTGAATTGATTAACAGGTTGGGATCGGAGCTGATAGAAGCAACCAACAAGAAAGAAAAAGTGGGAGTAGCCTTGAACGGTGTCAGCAAGGTGCTTACTTCCAAGAAGGAACTTCTAAGCAAAGCTTATGCTCGTATCAGCAAGTGGGAAGCTTTGTGGAAGGCCACGCTTACCAAGCGGAAGGAGCGGGAAGACGAGCTGAAGCTGCAGATTGCCACGCTAGAGGCACAGATTAGAGCCCAAGACGCAAGGATTACTGAAGAGACTTCACTTAGGAGTGCTGCTGAGCTCGGAGTAAGTGACATTGACGAGAAGCCGAGAGGTTACGAAGTGAAGGCCGGTTCCAAGAGGTACAGATCTGACGAGAGTTCTGGCAAAGGAGCCTACCAGGACGACGCCAAAAAACTAAGATCCACTACCGAGCGGCATGCTTTACTAATACATGAGCTGATCTCCCGACTAGGGCACTCGGAGACGATGAGTATATTGGAGAATGTCAGAGCACGCCATTTGGCCTGATTTATCTTTGCCTTGCCTTTGTTATTTGTACTTGTATTTGGACCATCGCCAAGCGTGTTGGCCGAGGTCTCTTCAGTTGTACTCTTGTACTCAGCCTCTTGGCATTTGGTTATATATGAGGATTTTCCGATTCCTTGCTTGCCTGATGGGGACTCCATTGTCGTGATGGCGTTCTCTCCGAAACTAGAATCGGGGGGAATACAACCTGTGGCATATTTACACACTTGCATCTGCATTCATATTGCATAGCCGGTATTCGTGAATCTGTATCTTATTTCCTGCATCTACAGGTTTCCAGGATTGACGAACCAAGAGTTCACCGTTACTCAACCCAAAACAACTGCAAAAGAATCATGGATCAAGTCCAAGTGGAGATGCAGGAGATTCGCGAGAAGTTGAACCTGTTCATGCAGGCCATGGAGAGTATTGCTAAAGCCCAGGAGAATCTCCAGACTTTGGTATAGCCGCTGCTGACACGAGCTAATGGGAACGACAACAATGACCACAACTCTGTGCATGTCGAAACTCTTCATGAGGATGGTCCCCCTACGCCTGTGGTTCCTCCTGTGGTGACCCCACCTGTCGTGGTTGTGAACAATGAGGCTGGCGCTGGCAATGGTAACGCAGGAAACGGAAATGAGACTGTTGTTAATAATGTTGGATTTGGAGATGCCAATCTGGGCGGTGGTAACTTCAATGGTGGTAATGGTTTTGGTAACAATGGGTTTGGCTATAATGACCAGGGGTTTGAGTACGGCAATCAGGGCGGAAAGTTCGGCTCCAACACTCAGGGTTTCGGCTACAACGGTTTTGGTAACACTAACCAGGGTTATGGTGGAAATGGTGCTGGGTTGGTTCCTATCAACACCGGTTTCGGGCATGTTGGGGTTAACCATGGTTATGGTAATGGGGGACGAGGTCCCATGACTAATCAGCAAGGGTTTGGTCGCAATACTGGTTATAACGGGTACGAAAATGAAAATGTGAACTGGGGCGAAGACTGCCAAGAGGGCGCCTTCTCTGGAAGAGGCATGGGATTTGAGGGACCCGTTGACAATACTCAGAGAATCAAAATGCTTGAAGAACAGGTAAAGGGTATGGCTAGTCAGAATTCTACCGGACTAGATATGACTACTATGGGCTTAGTGCCTGGGCTGAAGGTACCGCTGAAGTTCAAAGCGCCCATATTCGACAAATATAAGGGGGAGACTTGCCCTAAGGTGCATGTCCGCGCTTATTACAGAAGGATGTCCGCGTATTCAGACGACGAAAGGATGCTTATGCATTTCTTTCAAGACAGCCTATCAGGGCCGTCACTCGAGTGGTACATGGGGTTGGAGCCCGCCCAAATCAAAACCTGGAAGCAATTGGCGGATGCTTTCGTCCTGCATTATAAATATAATAGTGATCTGGCACCGAACCGAGTTCAATTACAAGGTTTGTCGCAGAAGAAAGAGGAAAGCTTTAAAGAGTATGCACAGAGATGGCGCGATATGGCAGCAAGAGTACATCCTTCGTTGGCGGAAAGAGAAATGAATAGCATGTTCATTGGGACATTTACGGGGATATATTACGAAAAATTGTTTAATGTTTCATTGAGTAGTTTTTCAGATTTGATTCTCATGGGTGAGATGGTCGAAGACAGTATTAAGGTTGGAAGATTCCAAGCAGGTGAGTCTGCCCCCACAGGAGGTACCAGGAAAGCATTTGGTGGTAGGCGTCAAGGTGATTCTAGTGCCGTGTTCGGAGGCAGAGGCCGGGGCAGAGGACGAAGCCAGTATGCTCAGCATCAGCAGGTCGCTAGTGTTACCATCCCTTTTCCACAACAACAACAATAGCAGCCGCAACAGCAGCAACAACAAAGGCAACACCCCGCCCAACGCAGAATCCTAGAGGGCAAGCCCAGGCGAGTATTTGAAACGCCTCCTTCCATGTACGCCGAGCTACTTCAAACATTGCTAGGATTAAAGTTGGTCGAGAAAAGGACCATGGCACCGTTAACGGGCAATCCTCCGTTTGGTTATGATGCTGGTAAGCACTATGATTTCCACTCCGGGGCGCCCAGACATGATATTGAAGGCTGTCATGCGTTTAAACATAAAGTCTAAGACTTGTTGGACAACAAAGCTATTAACTTTGGATAGGCGGGTCCAAATATAGTACAACAGCCTATGCCTAATCATGGGGCAAACGCCATCCTGACCGAGGAGAATTTGAATCTAGTGACAGATGTCAATGAGCTGAAGACACCGCTGGGTGAGATCAAAAGCAGGTTATTAAAAGGGGGTGTATTCCCGGGGTGCGACGAATTTTTCTTGGATTGTTGGGTACACCTGGAGGGTTGTAATGATTTGAAGCGGGGTATTCAGGCTATGATGGATGAAGGAACATTGCCGTTTGATAAAACCACAATTGAAGAGCCTGTAGAGGCATTGTGTGAAGAGCGGAACGATGTTGCCACGGTAACGATTCCAAGGAAAACAATAACGATAACGGCGCCCGCCAGGCGGCCAACGATCACTATTACTAAAGCAGGACCGATTCCTTTTGAAAGTACTAAAGCAGTACCATGGACTTACGGGTTGGAGGTATATTGCGATGGTGAGAAAATTGAAGTAAATAAACAAACAGCTGGGGTTGTAGATAATGTTGTTGGAACAGGAGGTATGACCAGAAGTGGGAGAATCTTCACATCGCCTGAGGTAGAGGCAGAAAGATTGGCAAAGGGGAAAGCCAAGGTAGACGAGAGTGGCCCCTCGCAGATAAAGGAAAAGGAAACATCACTTAAGGATGTGGAAGAGTTTATGAGGCTCATCCGTACAAGTGATTACAAAATCGTGGAGTATCTCCAGCAAACGCCATCGAAGATCTCGATCTTATCACTGCTATTATGTTCCGAGGCCCATCGGAACGCTTTATTGAAAATTCTAGACACATCATTCGTTCCTCAAGATGTTTCGGTTAATCAATTAGAAGGGGTGATGGCGCATGTTAATGCAGGGCACAATTTGGGATTTACGGATTTTGATTTGACCCCGAGAAGGAGAGAGCATAATATGGCGCTGCACGTCTCAGTTGAATGCAGAGGCACGGTCATGTCCCGTGTGTTGGTGGATATAGGGTCTTCCTTGAATGTGCTTCCGAAGAAGGCCATGATGAAATTGGATGTCAGAGGGATTCTCTGCACGCCTAGTGACCTAGTGGTAAGAGCGTTCGATGGAACGAGGAGGTCAGTGTTCGGATCGATAACATTACCATTGCAGGTAGGGCCTGAAGTATTTGAAACTGAATTCTATATAATGGACATCCATCCAGCGTATAGTTGTCTTCTTGGACGACCATGGATCCATGCCGCCGGGGCAGTCACATCCACGTTGCACCAAAAGTTGAAGTATATGGTGGGGGATAGTGTCGTCACTGTTTGTGGAGAAGAAGATATTCTGGTTAGCCATCTGTCTTCATTCAGATACGTGGAGGTCGACGGCGAAATTCATGAGACACCCTGTCAGGCATTTGAAGGGTTGAAGGTTAAAGACAAGGCTCCAGTACCCAAGATATCAGATGTGGCAGTATCATCGTATAAAGAGGCTCAGGCTCTCGTGCAAGCAGGCGAAACCAAGGGCTGGGGTCAGGTATTGGAGATTCCCGTGAAGAACAACAGGTTCGGGCTTGGATATCATCCTTCGTCATCAGCATCCTCTTCCGGAGCGCCCAAGTCCAGAGGGCCAATAACCATTATGCCAAGTGGAGTGAGCTTCGAGACCATCAATGCTGTTTCCGATTCTGAGGAAGGAGATAGCGACTGTGATATGGACGCATGGATCAAGCCAAGCGTGCCAGGACAAAGTCTCTGCAATTGGTCTATCCAGGAAACTGTTCCTGTGACAACTAAACAGTAATGATTTGTTTTTTTAATTGTTGAATAATCCTGTGCCCTACTTGGGGCACAATGATTTTGCTTAGGGCCATTTGGTTATGTACAGTACATTGTTTAATCATGAATAAAGGCGTTTTTTCATATACAAATGTTGTGATCCCGGTTTTTCCTGTTTTTATCTTTTGCAATAAAATGGCAACGTGGTTATTTGCTTTGTACACGTTTTGAAGCATTTAACCATTTCCTTTGCAGGATTACTATTTCAGATGACATCTATGAATCTCCTATGACTCGCTTCGACTTCGAGCACCCGGTATTTCAGGCTGAGGAAGAGATTGTCGAAGATGGCGACGTGCCAGAAGAGTTGACTTGGTTGTTGAAACAAGAAGAAAGAATCATTCTGCCTCATGAGGAAGTCATTGAGATCGTCAATTTGGGGTCAGAAGGGGTTGAGAGGAACATCCGTATAGAGGCTGCGCTGCAGAGCGACGTCAAGCGAAGAATGATTGACATGCTCAAAGAGTACAATGATATATTCGCTTGGTCGTACGAGGATATGCCTGGGCTGGATACGGATATGGTTGTGCACCGTTTGCCGCTAAAAGAAGAATGCCCGCCGGTTAAGCAGAAGCTCCGAAGAACTAGACCGGACATGGCTGTGAAGATTAAGGAGGAAGTTCAAAAACAGTGGGATGCTGGTTTCCTAGCTGTTACAAAATATCCCTCATGGGTCGCTAATATTGTGCCAGTGCCAAAGAAAGACGGTAAGGTGCGAATGCGCGTAGACTACCGTGACTTGAACAAAGCGAGCCCGAAAGATGACTTTCCACTTCCTCACATCGATGTGCTGGTTGATAATACTGCTCAATTCTCCGTATTCTCCTTCATGGATGGCTTCTCGGGCTATAATCAGATCAAAATGGCGCCAGAAGACATGGAGAAGACGACCTTCATTACTCCCTGGGGAACATTTTGTTACAAAGTGATGCCCTTCGAGTTGAAGAACGCTGGGGCGACATATCAACATGCTATGACGACTCTCTTTCATGACATGATGCATAAAGAGATCGAGGTTTATGTTGATGATACGATTGCAAAATCCCAGATGGAGGAGGAGCATTTGGTTAATCTGCTGAAATTGTTCAAGAGGCTTAGGAAGTTCAGGCTGAGACTGAACCCTAACAAGTGCACCTTCGGGGTGAGATCGGGTAAACTGCTGGGGTTTATCGTGAGCGAAAAAGGAATAGAGGTTGATCCTGCGAAAATAAAAGCAATACAAGAAATGCCGACGCCTAAAACAGAAAAAGAAGTGCGTGGATTTTTAGGGAGGTTGAACTACATTGCTAGGTTCATATCTCACTTAACCGCAACGTGCGAGCCGCTATTCAAGTTGCTAAAGAAAGACCAGACTGTGACCTGGAATGAAAATTGTCAAAAGGCGTTCGACAAGATAAAAGAATACTTGCAAGAACCTCCTATTTTGATACCCCCAGTGGCCGGGAGACCGTTGATTATGTATTTGACAGTTCTTGAGGAAAGTATGGGTTGTGTTCTCGGTCAACACGACGAGACAGGACGTAAAGAGCATGTGATCTACTATTTGAGTAAGAAGTTCACAGATTGTGAGTCCAGATACTCAATGCTCGAAAAAACGTGTTGTGCGCTAGCCTGGGCCGCCAAACGTTTGAGGCAATACATGCTAAATCATACAATCCTGCTCATTTCAAAGATGGATCCAATCAAATACGTGTTTGAGAAGCAAGCACTCTCCGGAAGAATTGCCCGATGGCAGATGGTGTTAACCGAATATGACATCCAATATGTCTCTCAAAAGGCTATTAAAGGTAGCGTCTTGTCGGAGTATCTTGCTGAGCAGCCTATTGAGGACTACCAATCGATGAGGTTTGATTTTCCTGACGAGGATATCATGTACCTAAAGATGAAAGATTGTGAAGAACCGTTGCCGAACGAAGGACCAGAATTGGGTTCCAAATGGCAGTTAATATTTGATGGAGCTGTGAATTCCTATGGTAGCGGAATAGGTGCGATTATTACTACTCCTCAGGGGTCGCACATCCCCTTTACTGCCCGATTGACCTTTCCGGTTACCAATAATGAAGTTGAATATAAGGCTTGCATCATGGGTCTGGAGGAAGCTATCGATTTGCGAATCAAACATCTGGATGTATACAGAGACTCAACTCTGGTGGTGAATCAGATAAAAGGAGAATGGGAGACACGTCAGCCCAATTTGATACCATATATGAATTATGCAAGGAGATTGTTGCCTTTCTTTGACAAGGTAGAATTGCATCATGTGCCGCGAGCAGAAAATCAAATGGCTGACGCCCTGGCGACATTGTCTTCCATGTATAAAGTTAACTTTTGGAACGAGGCTCCCCGAATTGTTATCTCTCGGCTTGACAGACCTGCCTTCATATTTGCTATTGACGAAGCATCGGATGATAAACCCTGGTACTATGACATCCAGAATTTCCTGAAGAATAAGGAATATTCGGCTGGGGCATCCCGTCGAGATTAGAAGACTCTTAGGAGATTGGCTGGTAATTTCTACCTGAACCCGGACGGTGTCCTATACAAGAGAAACCACGACTTGGTGTTGCTACGCTGTGTAGACGAGAAAGAGGCGAAGTTTCTCATGGAAGAGATACATGAGGGTACGTTTGGTACACATGCGGGTGGGCATGCTATGACGAGAAAACTGCTGCGGGTAGGTTATTACTGGCTAACTATGGAAACAGACTGTTTCAAGTTTGCAAAGAGGTGTCATAAATGCCAGATTTATGCGGACAAGGTCCATGTACCCCCAAGTCCTCTGAATGTGATGTCATCACCTTGGCCGTTCTCGATGTGGGGAATTGATATGATTGGAAAGATCGAGCCTACAGCATCAAACGGACACCGGTTCATTTTGGTGGCAATTGATTACTTCACTAAATGGGTGGAAGCCGCATCATATGCCAATGTCACCAAACAAGTGGTAGCCAGGTTTATCAAGCGAGATATTATCTGCAGATATGGAATCCCTGAGCAGATCATCATCGACAACGGTTCGAATTTGAATAACAAGATGATGAAAGAGCTGTGCCAGAATTTTAAGATTGAGCATCACAACTCTTCTCCTTACCGACCCAAGATGAATGGCGCTGTTGAAGCGGCCAATAAGAACATAAAGAAGATCGTTCAGAAGATGGTTGTGACATATAAGGACTGGCACGAGATGCTACCTTTCGCTCTGCACGGTTATCATACGACGGTACGCACATCAACCGGGGCAACCCCTTTTTCATTTGTATACGGAATGGAGGCAGTGTTATCGTTGGAGGTCGAGATTCCTTCCCTGAGGGTTTTACGAGATGTCCAACTTGACGAAGCAGAATGGGTTAAAGATAGACTGAATAGCTGAGTTTAATGGATGAGAAGAGGCTAGCTTCTCTCGCATACGGTCGGTTGTATCAGAGCCGGATGAAGAAAGCATACGATAAGAAGATATGTCCGTGAAGCTTTCAGACGGGCGACCTTGTGCTAAAAAGGATTCTCCCGCCACAAACAGATCACAGGGGCAAGTGGACCCCTAATTACGAAGGACCATACGTTGTCAGAAAAGTCTTCTCAGGAGGAGCATTGTTGTTGTCCACCATGGACGGTGAAGACTTTTCGTCTCCTGTGAATTCAGACGCAGTTAAAAAATACTTTGCTTGAAAGTGACCCGCTGGACAGTAAAAAGAGAGTCCAGGCAAAAAAGGGGCATCCCGGCGAACCAAAAACAGAATAAAAAGGTTCGGGCAAAAGTTAGGGATAAAATTGAAAAGATGTACACCCGCGAAGTCGAAAACCTACATTGGGAGACTTCGGAAAAAAAGGGTATCCCGGTGAATTGAAAACCCGCAAAGGGCGATTCACGCAAAAGTTAGGGATTGAAAAAGCAAATGACTGCGGTCCGGATCTGATACTGCATTGATTAGTGGTTTGGGAGCACCTGAGGGTTCGTTTATCCAACACAATCTCTTCCGAAAATTGAATACCGGGAAAGCGCCAGAGTCGGGCGAGTCATAGGAGGATTAGCTCACGATGTTTGTATGCACCATGTTACCGACATGTGTACAAATTCAAGTTGTATTTGTATTTTTATGCTTCTTGTGCATATATGTATGTGTGTGTACGTAACTTCCTCTTTTCAGAAGTTGCATCCGATGTACAAAACTTTGCCTATTCAGAGGCCTGTTATTAATAAAGCATGTTATTTAGTATTTTATGTTTATGCTTTACTGTTTTGTATGTGGAAAACGCTGATGTTTTGATGAATTTGCATGTGCATAACTTTGCTGGCCCTTGCCAATAATTGATAAAACTTCGAATTGACTAAAGTAATGTCACAGACACTAACCTGAATAGATTTGGTTGTGTAGA
Organism: Lathyrus sativus; assembly: GCA_963859935.3. Lineage (NCBI taxonomy): Eukaryota > Viridiplantae > Streptophyta > Magnoliopsida > Fabales > Fabaceae > Lathyrus > Lathyrus sativus. The sequence continues at coordinate 151,486 of CAWUDS030003461.1, forward strand.
TTTTGTCTTGTCTCGTTTGTGTTTTGCAGGGTTCTCACCTTTAAAATGGACACTCAGAACTTATGGCCCCCAGCCGGAGGTTCGTGGTGAAAGACTTGATTTTGTATGATGCTAATCCCCATGCAGGTCGCATTTCATCCCCAGAGGGATCAATTTCCCCAGCTAGTCGCAGCTTATCCCCAGAGGATATCCCCAGCCAGTCAAGATCAGTATCCCTTGCAGAGGTTGCACTCCCCAGGGAGTCGAGTATGTGAACGATTAATCCCCAGCCTGGAGGATTCCCGCAGAGTTTAACCAAGTCATAGTTGGTTCAGAAAGATTATTCCCATAGAAGACGGTTTTTCTTCCCGCAGGTCGTCATGCCTTCGTCAGGATGATTATCCCCAGCGGAGTGGTAACTCCGAGTTTGTAAGCTGTGCCCAGACAACATCGTTTCCTCCAGAAGGATTTTCTTGCTCCCCAGCTGAGTCGTGTCTTGCTCAGTCAGTTTACTGTCCCCAAGAGAGTCGATTCTTCCCCAGCGGAGTTACTCTCTCCAGCAGGTGTTCTTTCCTCCCAGTGGAAATCAAAGTTTAATCTCTTTGGCAGAGTTGGTAATATTACCGGCATTTATTTTGCCGGAGGGCTTTATGATACACGTTCATCCCCGACATGGTGATATTCGCTCTCAACAGCTGTGTTGAAGCAAGCTTGTCAAAGTTTCCCCAGCAACTTGAGCCTGCATTTGCATTTGCATAGTGTCATATTTGCATCTACCCAAAAAACGCATAGCATATCCGTGCTGTACGGAGCATTATGCCATTGTCAAACATGTGCATTGAGCCAGGTTGGTTAACCTTTGGTTTTCAGGTGCTGTTTCCCTTGCAGGTGGAGAGAGCTCTTGCTCAGATCAATTACCAAATATTAAATGTCTCAGCATGAGGCATGTGGCGATAATGTTTGCCTTGTCATTATTCCCCACAGAGTTGCTTGGTTAAGTTTCTCTTACCCCTCCAGCGGAGTATTTCTTCAAGATTGTTGTTATGACGTTATCAAAAGGTTTCGCGAATCAAGTTGTAGAAGCTGCCGCCTATGTCAAAGTAGGTGTCTGGCAGTTTGAGTTCAGAAGATCCCCCGTAGAGTCCTTTTCAGATTTATTGCCATGTCAGCATTAAAGATTGGAAGATTGGACCATTATGTGTTACCCATTTGACTGATGGAGTTAGCTACTGCAAAGATAGGCAGAGGAGCTGTATTCAAGAGTATTACCCGTAGCGATGGCAGTGTTCTTTTCCTGTAGTGGTGACAGAGAGTTATTACCCGTAGCGATGGTGGTGTTATTTTCCTGTAGTGGTGATAGAGAGTTATTACCCGTAGCGATGGCAGTGTTATTGTCCTGTAGTGGTGACAGAGAGTATTACCCGTAGTGATGGCGGTGTTATTTTCCTGTAGTGGTGACAGAGAGTTATTACCTGTAGCGATGGCGGTGTTATTTTCCTGTAGTGGTGACAGAGATTATTACCCGTAGCGATGGCGGTGTTATTTTCCTGTAGTGGTGACAGAGAGTTATTACCCGTAGCAATGGCGGTGTTGTTTACCCGTAGCGATGGCGGTGTTATTTCCCTGTAGTGATGGCAGAGTATTACCCATAACGATGGCGGTGTTATTTCCCTGTAGTGATGGCAGAGTATTACCCGTAACAATGGCGTTGTTGTTTACCCGTAACGATGGCGGTGTTATTTCCCTGTAGTGATGGCAGAGTATTACCCGTAGCAATGGCGGTGTTGTTTACCCGTAACGATGGCGGTGTTATTTTCCTGTAGTGATGATAGAGTATTACCCGTAGCGATGGCGGTGTTCTTCTCCTGTAGTGATGACAGATTATTACCCGTAGCGATGGCGGTGTTACTTTCCCAGAGTATTACCCGTAGCAATGGCGGTGTTGTTTACCCGTAGCGATGACGATGGTATTTTCCCAGAGTATTTCCCACAGTGGTGGCGGTAGTATTGCCCGTAGTGATGGCGGAGCTCTTTTCCTGTATCGTTGACAGAGTTATGTTTGTTGACAGAAGTACTTCCCCAGTGAAGTCGTCCAGGTTCAATGGATGGATGGGGTTCCCCAAGCAGTGGTGCAGTTTATTTCTGCGGTTGGCAAATTTCCGGGTTCTTGGTATTCAACCGTCTCGTACCTCGAATGTTTGAAGGCCATTCGCTCTTCACCCAGTCGGGTCCAAGTCGCTTGAATAGGGGCAGCTGTTGCACCCTAAAATTTGCTCAACCTATTTCACTTGGTTTATGTTTCAATTGCATTGTCATTTGCATACTAAGTCATGTACATAGTCTAATCATTTGCATAACATAGCATAACAAGGCATCTAGCAAGGGATCAAGTGCCATGTTCATCAGAAAGAGGCCCATCAAGGGGTTTTATTTAAGATCAAGACCATCCAAGTAATCAAGAAATGAGTTGAAGCTTTGAGAAGTTTGAAGGTCAACCAGTGGATTTATCTCCCAATCTTGGGGATATGTTGAAGATCATCAATGAGTGTGTGAGACATGGAAGGTGTACAAAGATCATGGAAGACCTAGAGGGTCATTTTGGAGATGAGACAAGTCATTGATACAAGTACAAGAGCCAGAGTTGAAGTACAGTCAACTAGGGTTTCATCTGGGTCAACCCTAGGTCAAATGATTGATTGGAGGGCATCAAGGCCTACTTGGAGGATGTGGAATTCATGATTTGATATGTGGATACATGTGTGGTGTTGTGCCAAGGATAAATCAAGAGAAATCAAGAAGAAGAGGAGTTACTAGATTAGGGTTTCAGTGAAAAAACCCTAATTTAGGCCTAACTTCCAAGCCAGATAAGTCAAAATTCAAGTTTCAAATGAACTCTTGATCAACATGAAACTTTTAGAGCTTCTCAATAGCTTTAATTTGAGTACTAGAAGTCTTCAAGGATATTTATAGAACTCAAGTTATGGTTCTTGCAAGTTATGGGTCCCTAGAGGACACTGAAATTTATCTGTGAAAGTCACTTGACTTCCAAGAAACTTTTGCCCATCAAGGAGTTTTCAAATGGATTCTTGGCCAACATAAGAGTTTTAGATCTTGGTATTAGCTTTAATTTGAGTACTAGTAGTCCTCAAGAGGATTTGTGGAACTCAAGTTATGGTCTTGGCAACCCAAGGGTATTTTGGGAAAGTTGAATTACAGGTCATTTTTGAGCATAGGTCAAAATCTCCATGTTCCACTTCTCAAATGAAAAAAATGTTCAACATGAGATGTGTTCAAAATGATGTTTTTAGGCTAGATAAGAGGTCATGAGAACTTGGAATGGCTTGCTTCACAAAATCATAAAAATGGCCTAAAATGAAGGTATATTTTAAATGAACCAAAGTTGGAAATTGGGGTTTTTGATCTACACAACCAAACCAAGGCATATGACATACCAATTTGATTGTAAAAAGCATTTTGAGAACATTGAAATTGCCACAATTTTGAATTGAGGATTATTTTTAGGACTTGCTTTGTAAATGGCTTACTTGAATCATAAGGCACCATTGCAAAACCACTTGGCAAGGCAAATGCAAGGCTTCTTTCCATCCATACACCTCCAATATCTCATTTGGAGAGATTCTCAACTCAGAACAAGTGCAATTGCAAGGCAAAACATGAGCTGGTGTGAGTGCATAGCATGACATGATATCTCATGACATGAGATGGTGAATTTCTCATTGGATCAACCTAGAAATTTCTAGAGTCTTCATTCACACTCTATATATGCATGTGAAGTGATCCCAAGCTTTTTTGGGTGAGAATTGAAGGAGAGAAGAGAGATTGAGATTGAGATTTTTCTGTTGCAACTCAGATTCGATTACAAGCATTTTATCCCTTTCCATCCAATTTCTTGATCCCATTTGCTTCCATTTGTGCTAGTGAGTGTCTCTAGATCAAGTTCCAAGCAAATTGGTGGAGGAATCGTGTTTTTTCCATTGAAAATTCTCATCTGCAACTCAAGATCGGTTTCCATAATCCAAGCTATTTCAACCATTTCTTTTGCATACAGAAGCAAGATAGTGACTCATTGAAGGTGTATTGAAGTTCTCAAAGCTTGATTTGAAGGTTTCATACCTCTGTGCATCAAGATTTTGCAGAAAGGTACTTTTCAATCCACAACATGATTTAGGTCGTTTCAATTGGTTTTGATTAGTTAGATTCATTGTAAATGATCATGTGGAGCTTTCTGGTAGCTTTAGGGTAGATTTAGAGACAATTAAGTGAGTGACACAAAATCTGTTCATGCTCATATCTTGTTGTTCTTGATGATATAATCATTGTTTGATAGCTAGAAATGATCAGTGAAGCATGGTGAGGAGTTTAGGCCACTCAATTTCAAGATTGGTGAGTTTTGGTTCTTGAGTGATTTCTGAGATTTCCATCGGGTTTTGAGGAGGAGTAGGTTTCAATGATCATGGATGCTATGGTTAGATTCAGTGTAAAATTCTGAGTGGATTAGGGTTTTAAATTTTGGCATTTGATGAGAATTTGAGGGAGCACGATGAAGAGGAAGATGAAGCTGATCACTCTGTTCATCCATGGCATTTCCCTCCATGAAAGTTCAAAGGTTGAAGATAACCTCTCCACCATTAGATCCACACAAGACCTTTGACTAAAACGAGATCCAACGGCCAGGTTTTAATCTCAATTGGTGAAAAAGACTCTGAGGAGTAAAACGCAGCGTATCATTTATCATTTGGCAATGGGCTTAAGTGACCAAATGATATCCACACCCCTAGTTAGAGGCCCACATGATATTACACTGTATTTGCTTGCTATTCTCACCACGTTTTTTTTTTCATTTTCCTTTCTATTTTCCATTTAATTTCTGAATAATATTTGGGCTTAAGCGCGCTTACTAGCCACACCCCCTTTTGGGCCCAGATGTCTGTTTGCATTGCTTTTGATTGCTATTTGACACACATATTTTCCATTTTCTCTTATTTTCTTATATTTTCACACTTTATTTTAATTTCTTTGAAAATTCATAATAAATTGAAAACGTAATATTTTTGATTGAGAGTTTTTTTTCCCATTTTCATCAAGACATCAAGAAAATTATAAAACAATAAAAAATGTCATTTCATGCATTTTTATATTTTTGTTTATTTTTACTTTTAATTGCTTTTATTCCACTTTTATTTGATGTACCAACTTTCTGAATTTTGTATGATCATTCCCCTTTGATTTTTGATGCCATTCTTTTTTCTATGGTTAGATTAGAGTATTAGGTTCCCCCTGGATTTTTGTCACATTTTTGTGGCTTAAATTTAATTGTTTTTGAGAGATGTGAAGCAAGTGTGCTAGAATTAGAGTTTCAACTTGACATAGGTGCATTCAACACATAGTTTTGGGTTTTTTTAGTTTGATTTAGGCCTTGGGGTTTATGTGGGGTATAGGAAACATAGCTAGGGTCCCTTAGAAATAAATATAGGATTTTTAGGATGAGTATTTCCATTTTATTTGATTTTTGCAAGTTGATTGATATTGGTGTGTTTCCCTCTTGGGAAGTTGCTTTGTTTGTTGAGTATTGGGCCTTTTCTTTGGGTGTTGGGGGCTTGTGCTTGGCTTGTGGAGCTAGTGAAGACTTTGAGGAAGATTGAAGACCAATAATGATTCTTGGAGCTTGAAATTGCTTGTGCTTGAAGATTGCCTTTGAAGACCTAGGAGATAGGAGATGTAGGAAGAACTCTAGAAGTAGACTGATTTCTTCTGTCAAGCATAGAGAGTTTCTTGTGCCTCTATTCTATCCTATGAAACAAGGTCCCCTAAAAGAAGTTCCATCTTTCCTTAGGAGAGATGTAGAGTATGCTTTGACTGGGTAGAACCTTGAGGATACCTGTCCCTAGCTATGTTAAGATCTTAGTGATTTCCCTGGGTTATCATTAAGCCTCTTAACATCCCAACTTCCTCTGTTAGTTGATTCTCTCTTGTGAGTGTCTGCATTGAATTTGAAGACCTATTGGGGATAAGAAGTTCATTGAGGACTAGAGAAGATGAAGCTTGTACCTGTCAAAGCTGCTCAACTGTTGAACTAGGTTTTCACTGTTGACTGAAGATGTCTACTGGTTGGAATTTAGTGGTTGCTAAAAGCTGAAGATTATTGAAGATAAGAGCTTATATGAAGCTTGAAGATCATTGAAGAGTGAAGAAGGGATCCTGCCTAAAGATGTTACTGTCAACCTTTTGCTGGTAATCAACTGTAGCTGCCGGAGGGGTGTTGTTTGGACTGCTTGCTGTAAGAGCTGGTGTGGCTGTCTGAGTTGGTATTGGGTGTGATTTTCTTTGCTGTATTGTCTATTGATTTTCCCTTAGGTTTGAGGTGAAGATGTTTCACTTTTCCTATTGTTTTCCCAGGTTCGAGGTTGAGTATGATTCCTTTGCCTCGCTTGTTTTGCTGCATCTCATGCATTTTACTGTTTACTGTATATCTGCTGTTTCTTTTCCGTTTATCCCCTAGGATCTCTGATTTCCTCTGCGCAGGAGGGAATTATGACAGACATTAGGTGTTAATCCATGCATGACAAAATTAGGGTAGTTTTGATTCCCCTTTCAAACCCTAGGTCTTTAGACTTCTCTTCTATCTCAGAACAATTCAAAACACAGTAATAAGGATAATCGATGCCGTACGCTACGAGCCTTAAGCTATTTGAGAAAGGTTGCTGAAGGGTCACTCTTCAGTAACCTGATTACGTAGTGTGTTACCCTTAGGGTGACATACGATGTAGTCACCCTCAAGTCATAGTCTCTAGTGCGTCAGAGATTGCAAACATCATAAAAAACAGTTCTTACGTAAAAGACTGAAAACAAACATCAAAGCGTCATTTTTGCCCGCTGGGACTCTTAATCAGGAAAAACCCTTTCATAAGGAGATAAAAAATAAAAAACCAGTCAGACAAGCTTGTGTCTTCCGTAGCCCGAACTACGTTTGCTCTGATCTTTCATGCTGTATGAAAGTACGTAGGCATATGATGCGATATCCTAGCGAGCAACCTTCCCCTCCTTTCCCGTAGGTAGGCGAACTACGTTGACTCTGATTTCTCGTTCCAGACGGGAATACGTAGGCATAAAGTGCGATACTTTGCCGAGTCATTTTATTTTCTTTTAACCCTTGACCTGTAGCGTAGATAGAATAACAATCCGTACGAGAAAACAAGCGTGGATCCCGTCGAGTACGACGGACGTGAGGGGTGCTAATACCTTCCCCTTACGTAACTGACTCCGGAATCCAGGACTTGGTTACGATGACCATTCCTTTTCCCGTCTTTGCGTTAGGTTTACTTCGAGCGTTTCCTTTCCCTCCTTTGGGATAAATAACGCACGGTGGCGACTCTTCTGTTCAGTCGGCGCCAATTTTCGCAGTAGCGACACAGGGTGTAGAGGTCATTCAACTTGTACGTAGGAAGCTTATACACAATACCCAGAAGTCTCCATAACTCTTTCTGAAACTCTCCATCACTGTCTTATCAGCCAACGAAATCAAAGCTCGTAACTCTCGGATGTCAGGTGTTGGTAGCTTGTAAGCCACAGTCTTCTTCAGAGATGTCGTATCTGCCATGAGGATCAAGATCACTAGAACCAGGGGAGAAATATGCACCTACAACACAGACACACGTTAATGACATGCAAATGAGGATGCAAACAATGCAAAATGCAATCATGCAGCAGGAGATCAAGATGACTGTGCTGTTGAGGAGATGGACCACAATCTGCTATGTCAAGAACAAACATATCTCTGATGATAAGAACCCCTGATACCAGACCATAAATCTGCTCTGTCAAGAACAAACACATATCTGATGATGAGAACCTCTGATACCAGACCATAAATCTGCTTTGTCAAGAACAAACACATATCTGATGATGAGAACCTCTGATACCAACAAAACTGATTCACTGTCAAGAAAACCAGGTAGTCTGAAGGTTAAGGTTTCCTGCAACAAACCCGACCCTGCTCACAGGTATGGACCTAATCACGGAAAAGGTTCGGCATCTTATGCGGTCATCAGCGTCACAAACTTTCAAGAAACGATGATACGATACCCAGGAGGTGTGGCATCATCATCTCTTGAAGCGGCCTCACTTAGCTGAATCCCAAATGATCGGTTCCCAGAGTCGACAATCCTCAGATCCGACAACCCCTCGAGTCCAAAGGGCCGATATGAAGTAATCAAAGAGAACCTCGTCTGAGTGTGGATTACATGGGAACTGATGCAAGCAAAGAAAGCACGTCCTCCACTAACCCACTCAAACACTATGTAGCTCTCAAGCCTGGGTCTGGCTTCTCACTCATCAGAATGCCCCTCCCACAACAGCACAGATAAGCATATCATACTGAAAATAAAATGCGGGAAATAAATGCGATAAATAAAACCCAACAGGTAAACATACAAGCGTTAGGATTGACTCTCGCAGGGGACGTTGGATCCCCATATTGACTTGCCTTAGGGAAGTTGGATCCCAGGAAACTATCAAGTCCCCAGCAGAGTCGCCAGCTGTCGCTACCGCGAAAATAAGGTGTCGGCAAAACAGAAGAGTCGCCACCTTTCGTTATTTATCCCTCGGAACGGGAAAGGAAACGATCGGAAAAACCTGATGAAAAGGTATAAGACAAGGTCATCGCAACCAATATCTGGATTCGGGAGTCGGTTACGCAAGGGGAAGGTATTAGCACCCCTCACGTCCATCGTACTCGATGGGATCCACGCTTGTTGTGTTTATCTGACGGGTTTGTTACATCTATCTACGCTAAAGGTCTGGTCTGAAAAGAAAATGAAAATGACTCGGCAAAGCGTCGCACTTTATGCCTACGTATTCTCATCAGAGAATGAGAAATCAGAGTCAACGTAGTTCGACTAACTACGGGTTACGGAGAAGGTGGCTCGCCAATACATCAGTATTGTGCCTACATACTCTCAACAGGCTTGAGAGATTAGAGCTTACGTAGTTCGGGATAATACGGATTACGGGGGGTCAGATTCATCAGTTTTTTCGAGTAGGGTTAACAAACAATTCCAGCAGTTTGGTGTACGCAGCTCGACCCTTGGAGACTTAGGCGTTACCGTTTGCGGTAGAACTGAAAGTTAACGACACTCTTTTCTTCAGAAAAGATTCCTTTGAATTATGGGCCCACGGGGCAAAAAGGTTTGAAGTTTGTTTTCTGTTTTTTTTATGGAAGAACTGTTTTTTAGTTGTCTGTAGTTTGTACAGCACTAGAGACTATGACTTAGGAGCGAATGCATCGCATATCGTCCAAAGGACGTATATTAAACATTCTAGATGATTGAGAGGAGGCCACTCAATCATAATTTCCCAAGTAGCTTAAGGCTCGTAACGTGCTTATACTAACTTGCCTTTATTACGTTTTCTGTTGTTTTTAGATGAGAAGAGAAGAAAGGACTCTACAGGGATACTATCAAATCCTAATGTTGTCTTGCCAAGGATTCATCCTATGGTTGTGGTTTAAAACAGTGATATCCTAGAAGTTATCATGCATAGGTTTCAACCTAAAGTTCTAATCATCACTTCCTTATCAAAGGAAGTGAGATTCCTAGGGGATCATGCCAGGGTATACAGAAACAGAGAAAGCATCAGCTTAAACAGTAAACAACTGTAAATAAAATGCATGCAATGCAAGTGAGGGAGGAAATATGTGTGGGGCAGGAGCCTCCACAAGCTCTTCTCAACCTCAAGCCAAATATGAATGAATGCAAAGATAAACATCCAAACAGAGATAGACAGACTCAACCTCTATTACTAACACACAGATGAAAAAGAAAGACAACACACAAGCAAGGGGATCACCACCTCAACCCTTAATGCAAACAAGCAGAGGGAGACCCACTCAACCTCTAAGCAGTCATGCTCCTAGCTTAAAATAATCTAAACATGAACTTATTCTAATGCATCAAGCAATTCAAACAAGGGAGAGAAACCATAATGAGCAACAAGGAAGTCATCCCAGGCTGCATTAGGTTGGAGGTATATCAATACCAGGTTCCATCACGGGCTCAACCTCTTGAGGAATGCACAGAATCCAACCAAGGGAAGGATTAGGCTCTCACAAGAGGGATCCTATGTCAATAGGATAAAAAGCTGGGTATTGTTCCTAGATATCAATCTAAGGGTAATTGATTGTAGTGTATCAACACTGAATGTCCATCTCAGGCTCAACCTGTTGAGGAATGCACAGAATCCAACCAAGGGAAGGATTAGGCTCTCCCAAGAGGGATCCTAAGAAAAGGACTTTGAGATGGATGACAGCGTATAAACCAAGGGAATATACCATGCCAAGAATGTCAATCCAAGGCTCAACCTCATGAGGAATGCACAGAATCCAACCAAAGGAAGGATTAGGCTCTCCCAAGAGGGCTCCTTATCAAGACTTGAAGGATAAAGATAGTACAAACTAAAGTAATGTACTATATTGGGGAATGTCAATTCAAGGCTCAACCTCCTGAGAAATGCACAGAATCCAACCAAAGGGAGGATTAGGCTCTCCCAGGAGGGTTCCTCTTCAAGACTTGAATAAAGAATGTAGGGCAAAGCCCAAGGAAAACACATAGGCGACAGAAGGCAACACAACACTCCAGAGAAACCCTACAAGCTAGCTACAAGGTTCACCTAAGCTAGGGGCATCAAAAGCTCTATCAAGGCTATGGCAAAGTTCTAAAGAGATCTCTACCTGCTTACCAATCTATCAAGAAAGGACTACATTACTTAGAATCATCTAATGGCTATTTACAAGGTTAATCTATGAAGTTCTCTAAGTCTGGATCACCTAAACTGAAGTTAATTTGTAAAATAGGGAACTAATTGAAAATCATTCCTAAAAATTCTAAGGAAAATACTATACTATCCTACATGTATCAACATGCTATAGTCCAAAAATCAGAAGTTAAACCTAAGTCAAAAAGGTTCAAACTAAACCTAAAGTTCAAGGGTACATCAAAGGGATTCAATCATGAACACTCCTAAACAACTACCCTAAAACCTTATTTAAAATCATCTAAAAATCATGATAAAAATCACACAATATCATCAACATGTATATAACCAGCCTGTAAAATATCAAGCTCAAACTCAGAAATATGAGTGAGAAATAAAATAGACAAAATCATCACACAATTATTCCACCATTAAAAACATATTAAACTAGAAAATATGAAATAAAATGGAAAATGCATGGAAAATGAAAATAAAAAGCATGACAAAATCCTAAACATCTCAACATATATCCACAAATGTTTTCAGGATTTACCATCATCATTCACTATTTTTTTATGAATTAATTCTCACAAGCATGAAAACAAAAATTAGAAGAAAAGAAAAATAAAAGGAATAACTGGAAGGGGGTGCCATCAGCATGAGAAACACGCTTAATTCTCGCCTGGGCCCATGAAGGGTGTGTCATTAGCACCTGGGTGCTAGGCCCAATTGAGTTTGAATTCATCAAACAAAAGATATGCCAGGGGGTAGATTAAGCAGGCATTCTAAGTGTTAATTCCTGTTGGGCCTGCCAGAGGGAGGCGCGAGTAGCACAAGCCCAGCATCAATATTCAAATCAATTCAATTCACAAATTAACCAAAGATGAACGCATGAGGGATCGAACCCACGTTCGCTTAGTCTATGCAGAGCTGAAAAGGCTTGGGGATTTCACTAATGCAAAACGGTGCATTTAGGGGAGGGGGTACATGGCGCGTTGAGAGTCCTTGGATACGAGGACTGAGTCTTCGCCTTCCTCAATTCAAAATGTGCAGGGGGTGGGAAACGCAGAATCCGGCGAGAGCGGCCGGAGCTTCATCGGAAAAGTTCACTACATCCTAACTCTCTCGATACTCCGCCAATCCACTTGATTTTTGAACCAAAGTTGCGTGAAATTTCACGAGGATTTCAATTATACTAACCAATCACACTAAAAACGCAAGAATAAAGAAATATAACTCTCAACCAAAAACAGATCCAAACTTAATTTGTCACTAATCCTCAAATTAACTATCCAGAATCTATCTATATCCTAATTGCAACCTAACCACATGATTCTAAGCCATTAAAAACGCATGAATGGAGAGAAATTTCAAGAAGTAGAAACCTGGTTTTAAGCTTCGATTGTGGTGGTTTCAGACCTCAATTCTCTTCCAACACGTGCAGAAAGCTTCAATAATTGATGGTGAACGATTCTTGATGATCAATTCTTGATGAAACCCTCTGATTCTTCAAAATGGAAAATTCACTTTCAAGCTTTTTCTTCACCTTGCTCCAATGGCTTCTCAACAGATTCTGGCACTAGAAGCTTCCCAAACTGATCCATATCCTATTTATATTCTGTTTCACCACTTTGGAGGCCCAAACCAAGCCCAATTGTGGATTTTTGATTTTCACTCCCTTCCAAAAATTCAATGATGATATGCACGTTTTTGCTTTGTTCCTTCTTCAAACTCAGTCCAAATAACTCACTTAACAATTGTGGAGTGTAATTGAATGGTTTCCCTCCCTTGATTTCAATCCATGGAGTGTGTTTGATATGTTTCTTCATTATGAAGCAATCTTCCAAAGGGCCATATTATGAACCTCAATCCAAAATTGTGACAATGCCAATCTCTTTAGAATATCAATTCCATTCAAAATGACCACAAATTTGACTTGAAAACATGTTATTTCCAATTGTTTTGAATTTTCTCATTTTAATTCATTAAAATGGTCTTTATGTGAAGTTTCTTCAATCAATGCTTGATATAATCCATATCAATGGACTCTTGATACTTGGCTAAGCTAAAAACATCATTTTGAGCAACTTTCATGTTGAACAAAAATCCATTTGAGGCTTGCAAGATGATGAAATTGACCTATGATTCAAAATGACCTGTAATGCCCAAATACCCAAAATACCCTAGACTTGTCAAAGCCATAACTTGAGTTCTACAAATCCAATCATGGACTTCTAGTACTCTAGCTAAGAGGATAAGGAAAAACATTCATGTTGACCAAAAGTTCATAGGAATCATCCTTCTAGGGCAAAAAGTTCATGCAAGTTGGGTAACTTTCAAGCTCCAAATTCACATGCCTCAAATGACTTGTAACTTGTCTGGCTCATAACTTGAGTTCTATAAATCCTATCAAGGACTTATAGTACTCAAATTAAATCTAAGATCATGCCCTACAATAATCATGTTGGGGTAAAGATGAGATGAATATCATATCTTGAGTTAAATGGCCTTGAAGTCAGGGGTCAAGCCAGGGGATTTTACACTGTCAAGTCTTAGAAACCCTAGCCTGAAACTTCTCAAACTCTTCAATCATGATGAGTTATCCTTGGAATCATCCTTAGAACATCTTAATGCATCAATCCATGATCACATGGCTCTTGGATTAGGTCTCAACCTTCTCCCAATTCTCAGTTGACTTAGGGTTGACCCAGTCAAACCCTAGCTGCACTAATCATGGCCTAGGCTTCTTAATCTTGCATAATGACCTGTCTTGGCCTCAAAGTGATCTTCAACACTTCACCTGAGCTCTCTCAAGACCTCAAGTCCAACTTCATAGCCTCAGAATCATCTGTTGGCTTTCCACAACTCTCAAGTTAGGAGACCTACACTCTTGGTTTCAACCACTCTTTCTGAGGATCTTTTAACTTCTCTGACAAGGATGTCAACCCTTGAACATCTAAATAACCTTCTTAGCTGGCTTCATAGTCTTATGTAGCTCTTATTTGGTAATCATACCTCTTGATCTCCTGCATACATGTCAATGAAATGCAAATGATAATGCTAATGTGAATGAAATGAAACATAAGCTAGGTAAAGAAATGTTGGGAAAATTTTGGGGTGCAACAGGTAGCACGAAGTCCATCCCGTATACTAAGGAAAAAGGACTTGCCCCTGTTGAAGTCTGCACTGATGTTCGGTATCCATGTAAAGCAGATGGTAACATCTTGTGCCAATCCTTGTAGATTATGACCATCTTTTGTACTATTTTCTTGATATTTTTGTTTGCAGCTTCAACTGCGCCATTCATCGTGGGTCTGTAAGGAGACGAATTGTGATGTTTGATCTTGAAATAGTCACAGAGTTCTTTCATCGTTTTGTTGTTTAGATTCGACCCATTGTCAGTAATGATCTGGTTAGGAATACCGTATCGGCAGATGATTTCCTTTTGATAAAGCGAGCAACCACTTGTTTTGTCACGTTCGTATACGACGCTGCTTCCACCCATTTGGTGAAGTAATCAATTGCAACAAGGATGAAGCGATGGTCGTTGGAAGCTTTTGGCTCTATTGCCTCGATCATGTCTATGCCCCACATTGCAAAAGGCCATGGTGATGTCATCACATTGAGAGGATGCAGAGGGACATGTACTTTGTCAGCATAGACTTGACATTTATGGCATTTTCGAGCGAAGAGGATGCAGTCCGTCTCCAAAGTTAGCCAAAAGTAGCCTGCTCTTAAGATTTTCTTAGCCATGGCGTGGCCATTGTCATGGATACCGAATGTTCCCTCGTGCACTTCAGTCATTATGAGATTTGCCTCTTTTTCGTTGACACATCGAAGTAGAACCATGTCATGGTTTCTTTTGTACAAGGTACCATTGCTGATAAAGAATTTAGCCGATAATATTTGTATGGCTCTTTTGTCAATTCTGGATGCGTCAGCCGAATATTCTTGATTTTGAAGAAAGTTTTTGATGTCGTGGAACCACAGTTTCTCATCAGTTTCTTCATCTATTGTCATAACATATGCGGGTACAGTCCTTCTTTCAATGCGAATCAGAGGCGCCTCGTTAACAAACTGGACCTTCCACATTGATGCCATCATGGCTAATGCATCAGCGATGTGATTCTCCGCTCTGGGTACATGCTTGAAGGTAATTACATCAAAATATTCAGCCATCTCTAGGATATGAGTTTTGTAAGGGATCAATTTTTCATCCCTGGTTTCCCATTCTCCTTTAAGTTGGTAGATCACCAAAGCAGAATCACCGATCACTTCCAAGATTTTGATGCGAAGATCAATAGCAGCTTCCAAGCCTAAGATGCAGGCTTCATACTCGGCTATGTTATTCGTACACGAGAAACAAAGTCGGGTTGTGACAGCAGTATACCCTCCGGTTGGATTTTTCAAAAACAGCTCCAACACCATGTCCATTCTTGTTTGACGCTCCATCGAACATCATTTCCCACCGAGATCCAGGCTCGGGACCTTCTTCAGGACCATGCTCTAGTTTTGTGCGCTGAATGTACATCACATCGTCATCAGGAAACTCAAACTTGAGTGGTTGATAATCTTCCATGGGATGCTCTGCAAGGTGTTCTGACAAGACACTTCCCTTGATAGACTTTTGAGCGACATACTGAATATCGTACTCTGATAAGAGCATATGCCATCTGGCCAATCTTCCGGTTTGAGCTGGCTTTTCAAAGATGTACTTGATGGGGTCCATCTTAGAAATCAGCATTGTGGTGTGGCAAATCATATACTGTCTCAGACGCTTGGCGGACTATGCTAAGGCACAACAGGCTTTTTCCAGGGGAGAGTAATGACTCTCGCAATCGGTGAACTTCTTGCTCAGATAGTAGATTGCGTGTTCTTTCTTTCCTGACTCATCAGTCTGGCCCAATACATAACCCATTGAATCTTCAAGTACTGTCATATACATGAACAAAGGTCTTCCCGGCACAGGAGGAACCAACACCGGAGGTTCTTGTAAGTACTGTTTGATTTTCTCAAATGCAGACTGGCAGTTTTCGTTCCATACCACCGTCTGATCTTTTCGTAACAACTTGAAGATCGGCGTGCAAGTAGGAGTCATATTGGAGATGATCCTGGAGATGTAATTCAAACGTCCGAGGAAACCTCTGACTTGTTTCTCTATTTTAGGAGCAGGCATCTCTTAGATTGCTTTAACTTTGTCGGGGTCTACTTCAATTCCTCGTTGACTAACGATGAAGCCTAGTAATTTGCCTGAGCGAACCCCGAAGGTGCATTTTGCTGGATTTAACCTTAGTTGATACTTTCGGAGCCTCTCAAATAGTTTCAACAGATGATCCAAATGGTCTTCTTTGCTTTGGGATTTTGCGATCATGTCATCCACATACACTTCAATTTCTTTGTGCATCATATCATGGAAGAGTGTGACCATGGCCCTTTGATACGTTGCCCCTGCATTCTTCAAACCGAAAGGCATGACCTTATAACAATAGGTGCCCCAGGGTGTGATGAAGGTTGTCTTCTCCATGTCGGCTGGATCCATTTTTATCTGATTATAACCAGAAAATCCGTCCATGAATGAGAATACTACGAAGCTGGCCGTATTATCCACCAAAGTGTCGATATGTGGTAGAGGGAAATCGTTCTTCGGACTTGATTTGTTTAAATCCCTGTAATCGACGCACATTCTGACCTTGCCATCCTTCTTCGGGACCGGTACGATGTTTGCCACCCATTCTGGATATTTGGATACCGCTAAAAAGCCTGCATCAATTTGTTTCTTGACTTCGTCTCGGATTTTAAGAGTCATGTCTGGTCTTGATCTGCGAAGTTTTTGCTTGACCGGAGGACACTCTGGCTTCAGGGGGAGCTTATGCATAAAAATGTCGGTATCCAACCCTGGCATCTCTTGGTAAGACCAAGAAAATATGTCGACGTAATCTCTAAGGAGTGTTATAAGCCTGCTTTTGATCTCGGGCCCCAACGATGCCCCAATCTTGACTTCTCTTTTTTCTTCTTCTGATCCCAAGTTGATAACCTCAGTCTGCTCTTTATATGGCTGAAGATAAACATCTTCATACTCAGTCATCCTCTTCAACTCTTCTGGGACTTCTAAATCTTCATCATTCTCTTCTTCAGCTTGAAAGACAGATGAACCACTAGTAGAAGGAACCAAAGGATCACAGGATTCTACGGGTAATGGAGGTATTCTGCATGTTTTATTTTGGGAACAATTAGACACACACACACACACAAACATGCAGATGAAGGGTTGTTTTTATTTTTTCAAAAAGATTGCCATTTTTGCTTTTAACAAAAAGAGTGAAAATGATTCGCAGAAAAATAAACAAGAGTTTTAACAAAAACACTTTTTCATTAATGGATTTTCAAATTGCAAAGTGGCCCAATACAAAATAATTCGCAGGCCTTGGGCAAGACCAGGAATTTTAAAGAAAACACAAAGCTAACAAGCAAAATGAAAGACTCTAAAGGTAAAAAGACAGGAATTTCCACAGCCTCCCAGTTGTGCAAAGCTGCTCCTCCTCGAGTTATCAGATGATCTAGATTGCAATCCTCATCCTCAGCAATGATAGCGTTGATTTGTATTCCGCCACTAGTAAATATTTCTTTCAAAGACTTATTTCTCATGGTGCTTTCTTCTGGCTCGCCTTCTAGAGTTGGTTTGTAACCCAACCCTTGTCGATCGTTCTTGGCCCGAGCGTTGACTTCAATGATATCTCCCCATCCCCACGGGATTCCATCTTTTAGCGCCACCTTGATGCTCTGAACAGAGGTGAAGGATGGACCGCGAGTTATGTCAGATTCGTCGACTAGAACAACGTGGGCTATCTGTAGCGCTTGAAAGGTTGTCTCAAGGGAATCTTCGTCAGCCTTGATGTACCGAAATGAGGATAAGTTGCTCACCATTAAATCCTCTTCTCCATGAATAGTAACCAACTGATCATCCACAATGAACTTCATCTTCTGATGGAGAGTAGAGGTAACAGCGCCAGCTGCGTGGATCCATGGTCTTCCCAGTAAACAACTGTAGACTGGACTGATGTCCATCACCTGGAAGGTGACTTCAAATATTTGTGGTCCTATCATGATAGGAAGATCAACCTCTCCTATCACAGCTCTTCTAGACCCATCAAATGCCTTCACTATGAGAGATGTTGGCCTCATATGCTAGTGTCCTCTTTGGCATTACATTGAGCGTGGATCCTGTGTCAACAAGAACTATGGACAATGTATCTTCTTCGCATTTGATCGACACATGTAGAGCACGATTGAGCTTGCATTTTTCAGCAGTCAGATCACTGTCATCAAAACTTAGAGTGTTGCAGGCCGTGATGTTTGCTACAATGGAGTCGAACTTCCCCACTGTAATGTCTTTGGTAACATGGGCTTGCATCAAGATCTTTAACAAAGCCTGGCGATGCGCCAGAGAGCTTAAGAGTAACGACATGACTGATATCTTAGATGGCGTCTGATTCAGTTGGTCTACCACCCTGTAATCACTTCGTCGGATGATTCGTAGAAACTCTTCTTCATCATTTTTTAGGCTTTCTTTTCCTTTAACCAAAGGCTCCTTAGTGACGACTACCTCTGGAATGGGTTTTTGAAGAACAACAGCTTTTGGAACGAAAGTTGCTGGCGGAGGAACCACATTGTTTGTCCGCGGTTGGTATATGCGACCACTCCGGGTCATCTTGCTCCCACCGGCAATATTGGCTACGTTTGCTGGCTTCCTTTCTCTGAAAATTCCTTCGCACCATGAATGGTCCTGCTTTGGTGTTACATCCCGTGGGTTAGGTTTAGATCCTCCCCTTGGTTCAAACCTGGCTTTCCCTCTCCCAAATTTCGGGGGTGCATCGTCACGGAACATTGGCTGAACGTTTTTGTAGTTGTTGTTATTATTTCTGAACACAACTTTTTTGTGGGGCTCTTCAGGCATGTTAAACACGGGTTTAATGACTGCCACATCTTCCCCTTTCTTCCTGCGAGCAATCTCTATCATTCCTTGTTCGATCATTGCTCGAATGTCTTTTTTCACAATGTCACAACCTTCTGGGTTCAGCATGCATTGTTCGCAGTCTTCATGAGATGTTTTGAGTGCCCATGCTTGCGCAAGACGTTTGTGTAGGTCCACCAATGGTACCTTGATCTCATCAATAGTAGTAACTGTCTTATCTTCAGACCCTTCCCCTTCTTTAGTAATAGCATTTACTCCACCATGATTTGGTAGAGGGTTATTCTTTACGTTCGGGTGATTGCCTTCAAAGGACAAAATTCTTTTTTCGATTAACTCTCGGATGAGGTGCTAGAGTGCGAAACATCCTTCGAGATCGTGGCCCGAAGCGTTCTCATGAAATAAACAGCGAGCATTGGCGTTGTAGTAGAATGGAAGTGGATTAGGTGGAGCACCTAATTTCCTTGTCTTGACCAAACCTCTTTCTATCAGCATCGGGAACAGATCAGTGTAACTCATTGGAATAGGCTGTATTTTTGGCCTATTTGCTTGGTAATTTGCCCTTGGAGCCCTATTTTGTGGCTGTTGACCCTGCGGCTGATGATATTGTTGATTGTTAGAATGATATTGTTGATTGCCAGAATGATACTGTTGTTGATTGCTGGATGCCCCATGCTGAGGACCCTGCTGCGTTGACTATTGAAAAACTGGAGTTACAACTGCTATGTATGATGGTGGATGATATTGCTGGCGATGGTTCCTGGAACTTTGTGCCTTCTTTCCATATGTTACCATACTTACATCCCCCTCTTTCTTTTTGTGAAAGTTGTTGACCGGCTTCTTTGCAGCACTGGTGCTTGAATTAGTATTTGGAGTAGCCGCTTTCCCACTTTTTAAATCGGCTTCAACCTTGACCCCTACTGCAACGATGTCAGAGAAGTTGGTTGTGACACTGCTGATTAGTCGCTCATAAAATTCTTGCCTGACCATATCTACGAACCAGTCTGCCAATTCCTTTTCAGTAAGGGGTGGCTCCACTTTAGCACCGGTCCCGCGCCATCTTTGCGTGTATTCCTTGAAGGTTTCAGTGCTCTTTTGTGTCATGCTGAGGAGCTGACGACGGTCTGGAGCCAGGTCCATGTTGTATTTATATTGTTGAATGAAGGCATCTGAAAGGTCTTGAAAACCATGGATCTTTGCTTGATCCAAGCTGAGGTACCATTTAGCTGATGCTCCTTTAAGACTGTCCTGAAAACAGTGCACCAATAGTTTATCGTTTTCAATATATGGAGCCATCCGCCTGCAGTACATGATCAGGTGTACCTTGGGACAAGTAGTCCCCTCATATTTGTCAAACACTGGCATCTTGAATTTTTGGGGAAACACCAAACCGGACACCAGACACATGTCTTTGGCATCGGACCCGAAAACATTGCTTCCTTCGATGGCTCTCATCCTTTTAGCCATAATGTTCATCTCTACCCTCAGTTTTTCGTGCTTCTCATCCTTGGCTTCAGAACCGTCACGTATGTCAAAGATCGGTTGTTGATTGTTGAAGACAAGTCGCACTGTAGTTGGTCCACTCGCCAGAGTGAAAATGGGATTCTTGATTGTTGAATCAAACAGTGGATTAAGACTTGAAGATTGTATGTTGCTGAATGGTGGCATGAAATCCCGAGATATGCCATAGGGAAATTCTGCAGTGGTAACTGGAGCTACTGTGACGTTGGTCGTTGCCACAGCGACTTCGGAGATCACCGTAGACTGTGTGTCCATCTTTGCCTTGATTATATTGAGAACTTCCATAATCTGGCTGACGTCACCCTTGATTCCTTCAATGTCATTGTCCATTTGGTTGAACCTCTGTTCATTATCGGCCATCTTCTTCTAAGCTCTGGATCGAGTGTTGTATTTGTGAGGATTCAACGTGACTTCCTTCTCTCTTTTCTGAACAAGAACAAAGGATGAGCTGCGGAACTCGGATGCAAGACCAATGCAGGATGAGATGCGAATGCAAATGTAAATGCAAATTCACAAACCATTCAAGGAAAGGCAAATTTTTATTTACAAACAAAAAAAGTTGGAACAACATGTGACGACATGCTTAAAAAAGTGTTTTTCATTGATAGTTTGAAGTCTATTACAATAGATGGCTCTTGCTATAAAGCAAGACCTTTCTTACAACAAGAAGCGAAAGTAAATGCAACATAGGATTACAATCCTTTTTAGGGAAAACAGGAAATGGTGAAACAATGATCATTCTAACAAGAAGATCCTTCTCCTTCTTGGTCTTCAACATGAACTCGGTCATGGCGGATGATTTCCCACAAGTCTTCGTTCTCTCGTTGTGCTTTGATCAAAGCGTATTTCAGCTCTTCTCTAGTCGTGGGGACCTCATGTTCCATCGTTATCTCGTAATCACGAGTGTAGAACATGTTCAGAGCTATTTCCTTCGACCAAAGCAAATATGCCCTGGTAGTTAAACAACTTATGTTCTCCATTGCAGTTATACCCTGGAGGTGAGGATCATTCTGAGCGTAGTGAGCTCAGGCTTCTAGTTCAGGGTTGCGACCAGTTTCACAGAAGCAAGGCTTTAGCAGTTCCGGCTCGGGCTCCGGCCCGGTTGAATACCCATACTGACGCTGAGCAAGAATATGATTGTAGGTGATGACCCCCTTCGTTCCAATGAGAGGCACATTGGGGAATTCTCCATAGCTGGGAATCATTACTAGATTACCAAGGTTGGGATCATACCAGGTGATGTCATAGTGCCTGAGGGTGATGAGCTTAGAAATCCATGCGCTCTTGCTGGGAAGCCTCCAAAGGACATGAGTCCTGGGTAAATGAGAGGTAAACCACCTGTCAAGCAACGCGAGGCAGCATGAAAACTGCCCGAGATCATATGAGATGAAGCGGTGGATGACCACATACGTATCTGCTAGTATCGCATTTACTGGATTCTTGATAATAAAGAGACGGATTGCCTCCTCATTGATGAAGTCATAACTGCTTGGGAAGAGATACAACCCATATATTAGGAATGCCAAAATTGCTTCAAAGATGCCCAAGTTTCTATTCTCATAATGATATTCGGCCATCTCCATTAGAGGTCCTGCTTCCATTCCGTAATATCCTCCCTTTGCTCTCATAGGTGGTAAATCCTCTGGCTTGAGATGTAGGGCTTTGGCCAAATCTTTTCTCTTTGGTTTTCCATAAGGAATTTTGAAAGTCCATGGAATCTTCAGGTAATCAGTGTACTCCTCTATGGTTGGGAGCAACTGAAAGTCTGGGAAAACGAAGCAGTGGTAGAATGGATCATAGAATTCAACTAGAGTCTACAGCATGGACTCATTGACTTGAGCACTTATTAATGGCAGAAGATCTCCATATTTGGCAATGAAGGCGGCGGGGTTTCTGACAAGTCTTGTCAACATCCTAAGACGGCCCAACTTCAAATCCGGGAAAGGAAGCATGTCTCTTCTCACCATGTTGTTGCCTGCAAAAAGGAAAGTTTTAATTTCCTTGAATGGTTAGAAAAAATGTAAATGCAAATGCGCATGGTGTCATGGAACTCAGATATTTACGAACATCAAAAGTCATCATTGATTGATCAACAAAATGGGATTACAAAATGTTATTTCCTCTTACAAGAGTTTTAAATATAAACAACAACTAATGAATCCTAAGAAGGTTCCCCTAGTAGCCTCATGTTGAGCTTCTCGATTTCTTTTTCCATCTGAGCCTTCTCAAGAATGAGCTTGTCCATAATTAACTTCCACGGAGTAGACTGAGGGCTAGAAGAAAAGATTTCTTCTCTTGCTTTCCTCTTCTTACAAGAGAGTACTACTTTGTCTTTCATCTGGAGTTGTTTCTGTAGCTCTGCATTCTCTTTGACGACCACTTGATACTTGTGCTTCTAAGCGTCTTCGGTTTGTCGTGCTTTGACTAAAGCAATTTTCAACTTTTCTTCTTCAGACATGAAGACCAGGGTGTGTTCTTCCTTCAGAACCATAGGCTCCTGTTTAGGATAAGGTATCCTTAGGGTGATGGCTCTCTTTCGAACCCATTGGAGGTAAGGTTCCAAAGAGACACGGTTGAGTCTTCCAAGATCCTTTTTCCCTTTCTTGTGCAGATGCTTCCAAGCTTCTAGAATCTTCTCTTTTAGCTCTTGACTATCCTTTTCTTCTTTGAAGAAAATGTTTTCCACATGAACCCCATTGGGTTTATCTTTCAAAGGGTATCCCAATTGTCTACGGGCGAGGACTGGACTGTAACTGATTCCCCCATTAGCACTGAGAAGATGTACATTACCGAAATCCCCATAATTGTTAATAATCATTGTCCCATCATAGTCACGACTATACCAATCAATATCGGAGTGAGTGAGAGCCATGATCTTTTATGACCACCATCCTTTCTTCGGGTCCCAAAAAGCGTTAGCTTTGGGAAAATATGAAGTGAACCATTTGTATAACAAAGGAGCGCAACAAGTAATCATCCCTCCATTATGAAAGTTCCTCAGATGAACAGAATGATATGAATCTGCTAGCAAGGTAGGCACGAGATTCTTCTTCAAGAAGATTTTAATGGCATTGAGGTCCACAAAATTCTCAAAGCTAGGGAACAGGAAGATGCCATAAATGAGCAAGTCAAGGATAGCCTCGAATGCATCCATGCTTAAATGATCTGCATAATATTGAGCTTTCTCAACCAAGAATTCTGCGTTTAACCCAAACACTCCTCCTTTTGTAATCAGGTTCTTTTGAATATCAACCAATCCCAGACGTGTAGCCTAGGCAATGTCTTGCTCCTTAGGGTCCTTCTCCATGATCGAAAAAGGAGATTCTTCAAGAATGGGCAATCCAACCAATTGAGAATATTCTTCTAGTGTGGGCATTAACTGATAATCGGGGAAAGTGAAACAGTGGTAGAGCAGATCATAAAACTGGAGAAGTGTAGAAAGGAGTCCACTATCCATCTTTATCTTCAACAGTAACAACAACTTCCCATACCTGCTTTGGAATCCCTCTGGATCTGTCACCAAAGTGCTCAACCTTCTCAAGTCATCTAGGTTAAAACCCTTGTAAGTGTACTTCAAAGTTTTCTTTCTTTCACCATTCATAACGACCTCTGATGTTTACAAACAAAAAAGTCTGAGTTCCATGAAACATGATGATATGATGTTATGAATGCAAAATGCACAAACACAGGCAAATGCAAAGACCACACATATGCATACAACACAAGCCTAGGTTTAAAGGGCGAGTGTGGATCCAAGGTCTACCCATCCTCAAGGGTTTGCACTATGGATTAATTTGTACCTGCCGAACGAGTTCTAACAGAGTTCCCAGAGTCATCAACCCATCTTTCGGATATTATCAACTTCTCAAATCACTTGGTAATCGATAATATTCTCGAGAGAGTCTCGTCCAAGTGTAGTATCGCGTATCAACTATTTCGGAAATACATCATCATAGCCATCGCACTACGTCCTAATAAGGCCAAAGTGGGGTAGAATGTATTCTAAAAGTCCACAGTATCACGGGCTCCTTCGTCGAAAGTAGCATTGTTTTCACGAATTCTCGATCAGCAATACTAAACTTTCAAGAGGGCCTACACTGAGCGGTGGTTTCTCAAGTTAGCTTGGTCGGGAATCAACTCCCTATAAGCCTTCTTGAATATACCACCATCCTATCACAATTGCACTCAAGTCCGGGTATAGGACCGTCTCACCACTCAAAACACCCAATACCCAACAATCAAACAAATATATTGACAAATATACATGTTAAGCAAATATTCACAAATATAGCATGCAAATAAAACAAAATAGGCTAAACCCTCAAGATAAGTAAACCTCCCCAGTGAAGTCGCCATTTCTGTTGCGGTGAGAATCGTGATACCAAGCTATTAGTTAACTTGAATCTTTAATTCTTAAATTCACAACCGGACTTTAATTTATCCAAAGAAAAGGTCTAAAGAAAGAAAGAACCTTTTGCGCGATGTAACATCAACGCTAAGAGATTCGGGGATCGGGGGTTGGTTATGCATATGGTAGGTATTTCACATCCTAAACATCTATAGTACTCTACAGGAACCTTTTGTTTGTTTGCATGCTAAGTTTGGTAAATGTTTGCTATGGTTTGGAATTGGGTAAAAGGTAGAAGGTTAAGACCTAAAGATAGTTTCTAAGCTTGCTCGCAAAGACATCGCGTCCTCTGCCTACGTATCCTAACTAGGATAGAATCAGAGCAATCGTAGTTCACCTCACTAGGGTTAAAGAACACTTGATTATGATCAAGATTCCAAGGGGAACAAACATAACAATGCTTGTATAGAGTTTAACAAAACTCTCTAGATCTATGTTATAACACTCAAGAGGGGAGTAAGAAATCATTTCTATGATTCTTACATAGAGTTTACAAACTCTATCCTAGGGTTCTAGTTTGAAGAAACACTCCTAGTAAAGGTGGGTTTTTTAGACTTAGAGCAAAGTCTAATGGCTTATACTAAGGTTCAAGATGACTTCACAAAGTCAAGGGAATGGGTAATGAACTATCCATGACACAAGGGTCAATGGAGAGACTTTTCCTTTGGAAGGAGAGAGAGGAGGCAACTTGGATGAGAACTAAAAAGTTCCATCACTGGGGGAGAAATACTTAACAAAGCAATAAACAACTAAGCATGAAGAATATAAAGGATATGGTTACAACCAAACAAGCATGCATATCACAATAAGCAAGGATTAAATGGATACAAATGGTTTCAAACAAGAATCAAATATCTTAACAAAGATGGAAGTAAAAACCTAAGAGACATATTAACAAATATGAAAACAACAATCATGCCAGTAAGTCACAACTTTAAGATGATCATGGTATAAATTCAAATGTAACAACACTTAGGCATTGATGACAATCAAATACGTAAAGAACGATCACAATAGTTAAACTCAAGACTTAGGAAGAGAACAACAAATTTATGGTGACAACCAAAGGAAGGCAAACCTAACATGTTAACTAACACATAGGAAACACATACAAATAAATCTCTCAAGATAAATTAAGCATGGTATGAAAGGAATTCAATCAAGACGTAAGGTAACGACCTCAAGGAGAACCCAACTTACAAGTAGGAAAAAGGCATTGTAAAAACAAACAATTGAAATTTTAATCCATTAAATGAAAATAGACATTACAATGAGCAATTTGCAAAAAGAACGGATTAAAAAAGATAAAGCATGCAAAAGTTATGATATTTTGATCTTTCATGAAACTAAAATAAAATGCAACAAGCAAATAAAAATAAATGGCATGGGAAGGGATTGAACCCACGCCCTTGTGTTCACAAACACAACACAAACCAAGTGGCCACAGCGCGCGCGTATGAATTGGAAAGGAAAGAAAGAAGAAAATGATAAACAATGACAATTGAAAAATAAAATGCCAAAAGAGTTGATCACCAAGGATCGACCTCAAGTCAGGCATGTCAAAGGGTATAAGGCGCGCAAGTGTCTACCACTGGGGTGGCTATACATTCAAGTATTAAGCCACCCCCATAAATAGATAAGGCTACTTATGATTGAATTTCTGGGCAAAAAGCAAGCCAACAAAACCAAATGCGTGAAGGATTCAAACTTTGTCAAAACTTAATCTTTTTTCAGGAAATTTTAGTCAGACTTGATTGATTTTTGATGAGGATCATGATGGTCACAACAAAATTTTGAAATAACAACCACACATTAAAACACGATAGCACATGCATATTAGCATTTTGAGATGCATTTTGATGAACATGGATCAAACCAGATGCAATTAGGATTAATGAAAGATGTGCGCAAGTTACAAACATGATTATGAATGAGTTCTAGCAAGGATATCAATCAAAACAATGTTGGATCCAAAAGAGGCATGAAAATGAAAATGAAGGCAAACTGTCAAGGGTGCAAATGGAAAGGTTTAGATCACACATTCATAGCCTATAAGTTCTAAACATGTCAATGATGCTCTCTAATGCTCATAAACCAAACACAAATGCTCAGGCAGAAGAAAGATAGTATGATGCAGTAATGACATCATATTGGTTATGAATAAAACTTGTGAAAAAAGTGAACTTGTGCTTCCAAATAAACAAGAACAAAGGACTTCAAATCATGAACCAAGTGGTTAAAAAACTTAAACAGATAACAGTTACAACAATACATATGTGGCTGGTTCAAATGGTATGGAAGAGGCAAGGATAGATCAGCAATAGCAACCAAACAGCAGGTCAAAACCAAAAGGCCCTGATGCCTAGTTTTCAAACAGCAGGCCAAACATAGATGCATACAAAACTTGATCAGAACAAAACAAGAAAAGCTCATGGCATCTCAACCAAACCAAATAAAATGCAAAGAGGAACAAGAGGATAACAATCAAATGCCAAGACAAACACCAAACAGAACTGTCATCATGCCAAGCTATGTGAAATGAAAAGAAAAGCAGTTTGAAAGCCAAGTCAAGAAATGAACACAAACAAGTTGAACAAAACTCACACACAAACTCAAAACATAATACTAAGTGTTTCCACACTTCAAGATTTACCACAAACCCAACAGAAAAGAAAATCATATGCCAACTACTTATTAACACGTAAAGATGCATAATTGAAGGCAATGACATGATTGGAACAGGTTAGACCAGACAAATATCATATACAATAATCAAACATGTCTATGAATGATGTTACAACTTAAGAATGACCAAAAAAATGCACACAACACAAACTGGTTCACAAACTGCAAAGGTAACATACATGGTAAGTAGGGCTGTCAAGCAGAAAAGGCACAAATAGGCAAAGCAATCATGAATGGGGCCTGGTTCATACATATACAAATCCTAAACATACTATCTAGAGGTACTATGCTCATGGAATAATTCAAAACAACACAAATAGCAAAGTGAAGTGTGTGCTGCAGTTGTGGCTTTTCAAAACAGTTTTGGCAGCAAAATGATGAGGTATGTGAAATGCAACCTGGTCTAGCCAAAAGTGAGTGGTCTTATGTCAAGGAATAGCACATACACATCATAAACATGGAAATAAATGAGTTCAAACTCAAAAAACAATCATATTACAAATAGGACAAGATTTGGTATGGTGATGGCATATTTTGGCTTGAGAATGCAATTTGAAAGTGTAATGAGAAAACAAGTGGAAACAGATCATACAAGAAATATACACACATCACAAACATAAAGATGGATGAGATCAAACCTAGAATTCAGGCCTAGACAAACAGAAATGAAATTGTCATGTTGATGGCTATGCAAAAGCTGTTTTGAAACAACTTTTAATGATGCAGCAGGGTATTTGTCAAGACAATGAGATTCATGCCATAACAAGGACACACACACACACCACAAATATGCAAAAGGATAATCTCATACCTCAAAATCAATTCAAATCAACACCAAACAGAACATGGCATATTGGTGGCATCAAAACATGAAAATGCAAGACTGTCACAATTCAAAAGCAAGTAGGATAGGTCATGGTAGTTGAGACAATTTGGCACCACATACAAACTTAAAACATGTAGAATAATGATTCTAAGCACATGGATCAAGTAAAAACAAGCTGGAACAGAAAATGGTATGCTGTTGGTATCATGAGGTTTTGAAAATGCAGATTTGGAAGTGACAGACTATTTTGAAAAAGCAAGGCCAGTTTGATCATACAAGTACAACATACAACCTCAAAACAAGTTAAATGATGTTTTCACACTTAAGGACCACACACAAACTGCTCACAACAATAATTGACATACTGGTTCAAACCTTGACAGCAAGAAAACACACAAAACCTCACAGCTGGCCTTAATAACCAAATCTCATGTTTTTCATCATTTTCAATAAGTTCAACTAGTAATAAGGCAAACAAGATCATATAAACACAAACCAATAGTTTAAACACTTGAGATGAAACTTTGTAGGCACATATCATTTCAACACAAAAACTCATGACAATGGTATATCAAAATGTATCAAATATCACAACAAGCCAAACTAGATTCAAACATGACCTAGGGGCAGGGGAAGCTCATGAAACAACTAACAAGTTATCCAAACATCACTAATAAACAAAGGTTGACAGATCTAGGGCAAGCACATCAACATTTCATGTTTGGATCCTTAAAGCTAAACTTGTAGACAAAGTTCTTAAAACAAGTTGTACATAACATCAAAGTTCAATATTGGCAACATATCATCAACACATCACTCATGAACAACATACTTTAACAAAAGCAATATCATAGCCATAAAACACTAGCTCTTGACAAAGAGCCAACTTGGGACAACATGACTATATTTTCACAACAAGCACTTCAAAATTGTAAAACATGACAATGTATGAATAATGAAGAGGTTGAGCATTACATACCTCTTGTAGACTTTCTTGAACAAGCTAAAAAGCTAAGAAACCCATGTTAGAACACAAATTGGTGTTTCTTATATCTCTATGTTTTGATGATAACTCTTATGGAATATTGTATTAAGAAAATATATACTCTAAAATTTGTTCAAGTATTATTGTTTCAGGTATTAAATTGAATACTCTTAAAGAAGCAAAATACATAAGTACAAGCAACTATGCAAGGCTCTGAAGCATCAGATGCAAGACAATCAGAAGACTCTGAAGCGCTACCAGAAGAATCTGAAGTAGAAGCTGCAGAACAATCTGAAGCGTTGCTGAAAGAATTATATGAAAAGTTAAAAGCTTTGATCAAATCAGACTCTGAAGTTCATTTCACTGCAAGAACAGAAACTCTGATAATCAGACTCTTATCACTTATATTCACGCTCAAAGCACATACTACTGCACACTTTGAAGAAGACTCTGATCAAGATTGAGACTCTGATATATTAAGTTCTGATCATCTATCAAGGCTCTGATCATCTCAAACATTCTAGCTCTGATCATCTTAAAGTATTTAATTCCTTTAAGCTTGCTATAAGTTCTGAAGTGCAGATTATGAAGACTTCATCCTGAAGGAAGCTTGTTGAAGAAGCTGTAAACTTGATTGGACATGGTGCTACTTCCAAAGTAACCAACGACTATTTTGTCCAAAGAAGTGACGTGGTGCAAATCCCAAAGCTTCTACAACCATACTTTTCCTGCAGAAAGCATATCTCTGCCCATACTTTTTGGTGATGAAAAGTCTTATATTCTAATATAATATTCAGCTGCACATCACTCAAAGCAAATTGGAAAAGCTATAAAAGGAGAACTTCTACAACATTTAGAAGTTGCTAGTTCACTCAGAAAGAAATATTCATACACGCTTGATTCATCAAAGTGAAAAATCTCACAAAGATCTTATTCATTTGTTCTTTCATAAAATTGTATAGTTTTATTTGTACTTAAGTGTAAATATCACAGGTGTGATACAGCTTATTAGAAGCATTTAAACACTTGTTAGTTTATATTAATTTGTAAGAAGTTCCTTGAGAAGACCAAGGTATGGTCAGTTGTTCTTGAGAAGACTAAGACAATTGTTCTTAGTGCTTACTATTGTAATCAGTTGATTAATAGTGGATTAAGTCCTTGTTGAGAAAGGCAAATCATCTTTGATAAGGTGGACTGGAGTAGTTGAGTTCAACGAACTAGGATAAAAATCTTGAAGTTGTTTTTAGTGCCATATTTCTTAAAACTCTTATTCAACCCCCCCCCCCTTCTAAGTGTTTTTCTCACCTTCAGTTGGCATCAGAGCTCCGGTTATGTTTGGGCTATCACTTAACCGTGACCAGAAAAGATCCAGTGGGAAAAACTCTTGATATTCTTGGTTGATATTATTTATGGCTGCTGAAACTTCAACATCCAACAAATATGAAGAAAGAGTCAGCACAAAACCTCCCATGTTTGATGGAGAGAAATTTGACTATTGGAAAGATAGACTGGAAAGTTTCTTTCTAGGATTTGATGCTGATCTTTGGGACTTAGTTATTGATGGATATGTTCATCCCACTGATGGGAATGGCAAGAAAATTGACAGAAAATCAATGACTGATGCGCAAAAGAAGGAATTCAGAAATCACCACAAGGCTAGAACTATCTTGCTAAATGTTATATCTCATACTGAGTATGAGAAAATAACCAACAGAGAAACTGCCTTTGATATATTTGAATCCCTGAAGATGACTCATGAAGGGAACTCTCAAGTTAAAGAAACCAAGGCTCTGGCGCTGATCCAGAAGTATGAAGCTTTTAAAATGGAAGAATCTGAATCTATTGAAGCCATGTTTTCCAGATTCCAGATTCTCACTGTTGGCCTAAAGGTTCTGGACAAGGGTTACTCTACAGTAGATCATGTCAAGAAAATAATCAGAAGCTTGCCAATCAGATGGAGACCCATGATCACTGCTCTGAAGATGGCAAAGGATCTGAACAAGATTACGCTGGAAGAACTAATCAGTTCTCTGAGGAGTCATGAGATTGAACTAGAGGAAGACGAGCCTCTAAAGAAAGGTAAGTCAATTGCTTTAAAATCTAATAAATCTATTAAAGCATTGCAGGTAATAGAAGAAAGCTCTGAAGAATCTTCTTCTGAAGATGAAGAAGAACTATCCTTGTTGTCCAGAAGAATCAACAAACTCTGGAAGAACAAACAAAGGAAGTTCAAGAACTTCAGGAAACCAGATCATCACAAAGAATCTTCTGGACACAGAAGATCTGGAGAACCCTCTGGTTATAGAAGATCTGGAGAATCCTCTGGACACAGACGACCTAGAAAAAGAGAGGCCGTTTGCTATGAATGCAAAGAACCTGGGCACTACAAGAGTGAATGCCCAAAGCTTCAGAAGGAGAAGCCAAAGAGAAAGTCAGACCACAAAAAGAAAGTTCTGATGGCTACCTGGGATGACTCAGATGGATCTGATTCGTCACCAGAGTCAGAAGAAGAATGTGCTAATGTAGCATTCATGGCTGACATAGAAGACAATTCTGAATCATCTGGATCAGAATCAGAATCTGATTCTGAGGAGGTATTTGCTGAAATTTCTAGACAAGAACTTGTTGAAAGTCTATCTGATATTCTTGAAAACTATAGCAAAGTTAAACTCAAATACAAAAAGCTTCTAAAGCATTTTGAAATTGAGAGTAACAAATTTGAATCAAAAATAGCTGAGCTAAAAGCTGAAAATCTTCAATTGAAAAATAATTTAGAATCTGCTCAACTAAACTCTGATCCAAAGTCTGAACCATGCTCTAAAAATATTTTACAAGAGTATGACTATAGTTTCAGAAAGTTTCTAAATAAAAGCCTAGATAGAAGCAAGATGGCTTCAATGATCTATGGTATTAGCAGAAACTATAGAAAAGGTGTTGGATATAAATCTTTCTCTCATGAAGATTCAAATCCAAAATCTGTAGATAAACTGGATATCAAGTATCCTCCTTTATATTCTCAGTTTACATTTGGTCACTTAAATGATATTAAACACACAAGTTCTAATCAGAACAAACCTGTGTTTAATAAATCTAAAGCTAATCAGAATAAGTCTTATGTTGAAAGACAGAAGTTCAGAAAAAGCTTTAAGGCAACTAACCAAAAAGGACCTAAGAAAATCTGGGTACCTAAGGATAAGATAATCTATGTTGCAGATATCCTTAGTAGCAAAGTCAAGACTCCAGTCATGGTACCTGGACTCTGGATGCTCACGACATATGACGGGAAAAAGGTCTATGTTCCAAAGTCTGGAGCTTAGATTTGAAGAAGACGTCAAGTTTGGAGGGAATCAGAAGGGCAAGATAATTGGCTCTGGAACCATTGGCAATGGTAAACTTCCTTCCATAACCAATGTCTTGCTTGTTGAAGGATTAGCTCATAATCTATTGTCCATAAGTCAATTAAGTGACAATGGTTATGACATAATCTTTAATCAAAAATGTTGCAAAGCTGTTAGTCAAAAGGATGGCTCAATCCTCTTTAATGGTAAAAGGAAAAACAACATTTATAAAATTAGTCTTTCAGAACTTAAGGTTCAGAATGTTAAATGCCTTATGTCTGTTAATGATGAGCAATGGGTCTGGCACAGAAGATTGGGTCATATTAATATGAGACGTATATCTCAGATTAATAAACTTAATCTGGTCAGAGGACTTCCTAATTTGAAGTTCAACTCAGATGCTCTTTGTGAAGCATGTCAGAAAGGAAAATTTTCAAAATCTTCTTTCAAATCCAAAAATGTTGTTTCAACTTCAAAACCATTAGAGTTACTTCATATTGATCTGTTTGGACCAGTGAAAACTACATCCACCAGAGGCAAGAAGTATGGATTAGTCATTGTTGATGACTACAACAGATGGACATGGGTAAAATTCCTAAAGCACAAGGATGAGTCGCATTATGTGTTCTTTGACTTCTGCAAACAATTCCAAACTGAAAAAGATTTCAAAATTGTTAAAGTCAGAAGTGATCAAGGTGGTGAATTTGAAAACAAATTTTTTGAAAAATATTTTAATGAAAATGGCATTGCTCATGATTTCTCCTGTCCTAGAACTCCACAACAGAATGGAGTTGTAGAGAGGAAAAATAGAACATTGCAAGAGATGGCCAGAACCATGATCAATGAGACTAACATGGCAAAAAATTTTTGGGCAGAAGCAATTAACACAGCATGTTACATTCAGAACAGAGTGTCTATTAGACCTCTTCTGGAAAAGACTCCTTATGAATTGTGGAGAAATAGAAAGCCAAACATTTCTTATTTCCATCCTTTTGGATGTATTTGTTTTATGCTGAACACTAAAGAGAATCTTAACAAGTTTGATTCTAAAGCACAAAAGTGTTTCCTGATTGGATATTCTGAACGCTCTAAAGGCTACAGAGTATACAATACTGAGACACAGATTGTGGAAGAATCTATACATGTTAGATTTGATGATAAGCTTGGCAATCAAAAGCCAAAGCAGCTTGAAAACTCTGCAGATGGAGAAGTTATTCTCAAAGAATCTGAGAAACAAGAGGTAGAGAAAGCTCAAGAAGAAGCTACGCCAGATGCAACTCCATTGGCTGATCAGATGAATAACATGAATATTTCTGAAGAACCAACAATTAAAGGATCATCCAGAATCAAAGCCTCTCACCCAGCAGAAGTGATTATTAGAAAGAAAGATGATCCTATAAGAACAAGGTCATTTATCAGATCATCTGGAACATCACTTGTTGGGTTGGTATCTATTACTGAACCAACATCTGTGGATGAGGCTCTGAGTGATAATGATTGGATACTTGCAATGCAAGATGAGCTGAATCAATTTACAAGAAATGATGTTTGGGATCTGGTTCCTAGACCAAAAGGTTTCAACATTATTGGAACAAAATGGGTATTCAGAAATAAATTAAATGAGCAAGGAGAAGTTGTTAGGAACAAAGCAAGGTTAGTAGCTCAAGGTTACAGTCAACAAGAAGGAATTGATTACACTGAGACTTATGCTCCAGTAGCAAGGTTAGAATCTATACGCCTTCTTATTCCATTTGCTGCACAACATAACATCACTCTATATCATATGGATGTTAAGAGTGCCTTCTTAAATGGTATTATAAAAGAAGAAGTTTATGTCCATCAAACTCCTGGTTTTGAAAGTGATAAATTTCCAGATCATGTCTTCAAACTCAAAAAATCTCTTTATGGTCTGAAACAAGCTCCCAGAGCTTGGTATGAAAGATTAAGTAATTTTCTTCTGGAAAAGAATTTTATCAGAGGCAAAGTGGACACAACTCTTTTCTGTAAAACATTTAAGAAAGATTTACTAATTTGTCAAATTTATGTGGATGATATTATTTTTGGATCTACCAATATTATGTTGGGAAAGGAGTTTGCTTTGTCTATGCAGGCTGAATTTGAAATGAGCATGATGGGAGAACTTAGACTCTTTCTGGGAATCCAAGTAAATCAGACTCCAGAATGTACATATATTCACCAAACTAAGTATGTCAAAGAGCTTCTGAAGAAGTTCAATCTGAATGAAAGCAAATTGGCAAAGACTCCAATGCATCCTACAAGCACACTTGGTAAGGAAGAGGTAAGTAAGAAAGTTGATCAAAAACTTTACAGAGGTATGATTGGATCTCTCTTATATTTGACTGCTTCTAGACCTGATATTTTATTCAGTGTTTGTCTATGTGCTAGATTCCAATCAGATCCTAGAGAATCTCACTTAACAGCTGTTAAGAGGATTCTAAGGTATCTGAAAGGTACTACTAACGCGGGTTTGTGTTACAGAAGATCTGATGATTATAAATTAGTTGGATTCTGTGATGCTGACTATGCTGGAGACAGAATAGAACGTAAAAGCACTTCTGGAAGCTGTCAGTTTCTTGGAAGTCATCTGATCTCATGGTTCAGCAAGAAGCAACCCACAATTGCACTTTCAACAACAGAGGCAGAATATATTGCTGCTGCTAGTTGTAGCACCCAGATGCTCTGGATGAAAAGTCAGCTGGAAGATTATCAGATTTTTGAGAGTAACATTTCTATCTTCTGTGATAATACTTCTGCTATATGCTTATCTAAAAACCCCGTTTTACACTCTAAAGCTAAGCATATAGAGATTAAACATCATTTTATCAGAGACTATGTTCAGAAGGGAATTATTAATTTAAACTTTGTGGATACAGATCATCAGTGGGCTGATATCTTTACAAAACCCCTTGCTGAAGATAGATTTAAATTTATTCTGAAAAATATAAGTATGGACTTCTGTCCAGAATAAAATGTTCATCAGATGAAATTTTTACTCAGATGATAAATGTCTAAACTCTGAAGTATTTCTTCATTTCAATTCTGTGTTTATTTC
This sequence comes from Lathyrus sativus, assembly GCA_963859935.3. Lineage (NCBI taxonomy): Eukaryota > Viridiplantae > Streptophyta > Magnoliopsida > Fabales > Fabaceae > Lathyrus > Lathyrus sativus. The sequence goes on from CAWUDS030003461.1 coordinate 187,037, forward strand.
TTTGTGTGTTAATCTGAACTAATAAGGCTCAGAGGATCTGAACGTTGCCTAACGTTTCATTTCTCAAGAAGTTTCAGAGGCACATGCAAGCAAACACATGTATCTCAGAATCTGGAAAGGTAGAGTGCACCATACTGAATTGACGTTTGAGGTATTGCTTTGAAAATCCAAAATCTCTTGATTTTCCCCCCTTCTGTCAGAATCATTAATGCTTGAAATGATTTTATTCTTTGCATTAATTTCTTGATATGATTATGTTTCACTTCATTAAATGCTTAAGTGTATGCGTGAGATCTTGTGTCTTTTGCATGCCCTAAATTGCTCTATATATTCTCACACCACTTCACAATTCACACTTTACACTTTCTATCACTTTTCTCTTATGCATTTCTGTCTTCTTTATTGCTTCCATCTCATTTCCAAACCAAAAAACTCTCGTAAACCCAGACGTTTCTCAAGAACTTTAATGGCATCATCATCTTCAACATCTTCTCAGATGCAAACTTCAACTACTGCTGCATCATCTCCAAATATTGCTGCATCATCTCCAACTGCTGTTGTGTACAAGGAACCAGTGAGAACTCTTTTCACTCCAATCAAAGATCTTGAGGTTCTGTGTGAGAACTTTGTGGATTTTGATTCCATTAAAGAGAATGGTTTTGATCTCAACTCAACCATTAAGACTCAAAACTGGGCAAAGTACTTTGACAGGTTAATGGTCCTGTTTATCCAACATTGGTGAAGGAGTTCTTGATACACGCCCAAGTTTGCCCTAAATTTGTTCATTCTTCTGTTCTTGGAAAGGAGATTGTTATTACTGAGAAGTTAATCAGACAGCTGATTGAGTACAAAGAAACTGATGGAATTACAAGTATGGCAACTGCTCGTGTGGACTTGGCTGATATTTTTCAAGAAGTTTGTATTTCTGGGGAACCATCCAACAAGGTCAGAGATCTGAAGCCTGTTTACAGAATCTGGGCTAAGATTTTCATGAGCTCCATTTTTCATAGAAAATCTTCTAACTCACCAGATTATGTCAACTCAGAACAAATGTACTTCATGTTCTATATGAGTAAAGGCAAGAAGGTGGATCTGCCTTATCTTCTGTTCAGTCATCTTCTGAACCACATAAAGGAAACAAGAGAAGAAGTTAGAGTTAAGGCTGGAAAGATCAGAAATTGGATCCCTATGGGAAGGTTGATATAGACATTCTAACAAAGAATGGTCTTGTAAAGCATTTGACTGATGCTGGGGTGACGGATGATCTGTCTTACATTGTAGGATCTGTCATCAATGGGAATACTCTGAAAAGGATGAAAGTCATCTTAGAGCTTGCTGGCAAACCTAAGAAGTTTGACTCTGATGAAGTCAGCAGAAGAAGGATTCCTTTAGAAGATTTTCCTATGTTCAGTGCTGATGAACCTAGGAACATCATTCTGACATTCATTGCTGATTGTTTGAAGAATGGTATTCCTCTGCCAGCTAACATAGTACAGAAGGAAGGAGAAGTCTTTCCAAATCTTCTGAGAGAAAGGCGCAAGAAGAGGAAAGCTGAGGAAGGATTTGTTGCACAGCCTAAGAGGAAAGCCTCTGATGCTGATGACAAGCCTGAGAAGGACAAGAAGCAGAAGGAAAATCCTCCAGAAGCTAGCTTGGAGGAAATAAGAGAAACAATTCAACAAGTATTAACATCTGATCCAAAACCATCTATCCCTTCACCCTCACCTTCACCTCCTCCATCTCCTCCACAACCATCTGTACATCATTCATCTGAACCAATTTCATCTCCTCATACACATTCTCAACCATCTTTTGTTCCTCAATCATCTGAACCCCCTCAACAAAAATCATCTGAACCCCCTCTACAAAAATCATCTGAATAACAACCCTCTCAACAAGTACAAGCTGAACCACAACAACAAAAACAATCTGAACCACCCTCTTCTACTCAACCACCAGAAGAACCAACCATCCCAAATCCTGAACCCTCTATCCCACAAACATCTGAAGACATTCTAGATGTGCAAACCATTGCAACCATGTCTATTCTCTCTTCCACTTCATGTCATTCAACTGAATCATCTGATTCTGATGAATCTGAAGTTCCCTCTCCAACCTATTTATAGATTCCTGACCCCTTTAAACCACTACCATCTGACCTACCTGCTTCTGACCAACATCTTCAACACCTTGCTCTTCGCACCAAATTTAATTTCACAGACTTTCTACCATCTTCATCTGATGTTGTTACATCAACACCATATGATGTTGACACCACTACTCCTCATTTCACCATACCAAAACCATCTGAACCACAACCATCCATACCACAGCCATCTGAACAACCACCTCCTGAACAAATCCAAACCAGCCCTGAACCTTCACAAAAAATCTCTCTAGAAGACTATCTGAACCCCAAACTCAGATCAAATGTTTCTACTCTGTTTAAAATTTTCAAGAAGAAGATGCGTATAGGGATTGCTTCTATAGAAAAAGCATGTTTGTCTAGTATGGATCCTGATGAATTTGAAGCTTCTTGGAACAGATTCATCTCTAAGTTCAACTCTGCTGCATCTGATCTCAGAACAATTTGCTCTGATGATGCAAAGGCAAAGTTTGCTGAAATGGTCAGACAGACTCTGCTGAGCATTCTCACAACATCAGTCCTACTTCTGGAAGATGCTCCTGCTGAAGGTACTGTTGCAATGATAGAAGATACTCCTGCATCTGACATGGAGATTGATCATCCTATGGCAACTGCATCTGCTTCTGCATCCTCTGCATCTGAGATGAAGACTGAGACTCCAGATGTTGTCCAAGAAGTCAAGGAAATCAGATCATGGATGATAAAACAGGAACAAACTACTGAAGAGATCAAAACTTGGATGACCAAGCAAGAAGAGTCTACTGCAAAGATTACTGATCTTCTGACCCTGATTGCATCTCGCCAGCCCTAGTTCTCTTTTCCATGTTTTCTGCATTCTTGTCTGCATTTTTTTTCCTGTTATTTTGTTTTATTTCATCTGTTGTCTGAACATCTTATCTTTTGTTCTGTCTGAATCTGAATGTTTTTGGATATTTTGTTTTTCATTTATGTGTTATTTTTTCTTCTTCTGTTATCTTTTCTGTCTTTTAAAATCTTTTTGATTATGACAAAAAGGGGGAGAAAGAGAATCTGATTGTTCAATCCATAAGCAAATACTAAAACGAAAATTCAGACATAGTATTAACTAACTTTGAATTTTAAGAATTTCAGATTTTATAGTTTCATCTGACAAAAACTCTTTGAAGTTACCCTTAGAATTACCCAACTAGGCTCTGATCCTTGAAGCAAATTTGACTCTGACTCTGGAAGTTAAACCAGACTGCTTATCTGAAAGAATTCATCAAAGCTCTAATTCTCTATATTTAACAAGGATTCCTACCAGGTTCTGAAATATACTCAAGCAAAAAGGGAAGTGTTCTCTTCTATTAGAGTATTTATTTCAGGGGGAGATTCTTAATCTCAGGGGGAGTTATATATTTTATTCTCTGTATTGAAAAAAATTTCCTATGTTTTGTCATCATTAAAAAGGGGGAGATTGTTAGAACACAAATTGGTGTTTCTTATATCTCTATGTTTTGATGATAACTCTTATGGAATTTTGTATTAAGAAAATATATACTCTAAAATTTGTTCAAGTATTATTGTTTCAGGTATTAAATTGAATACTCTTAAAGAAGCAAAATACATAAGTACAAGCAACTATGCAAGGCTCTGAAGCATCAGATGCAAGACAATCAGAAGACTCTGAAGCGCTGCCAGAAGAATCTGAAGCAGAAGCTGCAGAATGATCTGAAGCGTTGCTGAAAGAATTATATGAAAAGTTAAAAGCTTTGATCAAATCAGACTCTGAAGTTCATTTCACTGCAAGAACAGAGGCTCTGATAATCATACTCATATCACTTATATTCATGCTCAAAGCACATACTACTGCACACTCTGAAGAAGACTCTGATCAAGATTGAGACTCTGATATATTAAGTTCTGATCATCTATCAAGGCTCTGATCATCTCAAACATTCTAGCTCTGATCATCTTAAAGTATTTAATTCCTTTAAGCTTGCTATAAGTTCTGAAGTGCAGATTATGAAGACTTCATCCTGAAGAAAGCTTGTTGAAGAAGCTGTAAACTTGATTGGACGTGGTGCTACTTCCAAAGTAACCAACGGCTATTTTGTCCAAAGAAGTGACGTGGTGCAAATCCGAAAGCTTCTACAACCATACTTTTCCTGCAGAAAGCATATCTCTGCCCATACTTTTTGGTGATGAAAAGTCTTATATTCTAATATAATATTCAGCTGCACATCACTCAAAGAAAATTGGAAAAGCTATAAAAGGAGAACTTCTACAACATTTAGAAGTTGCTAGTTCACTCAGAAAGAAATATTCATACACGCTTGATTCATCAAAGTGAAAAATCTCACAAAGATCTTATTCATTTGTTCTTTCATAAAACTGTATAGTTTTATTTGTACTTAATCTTAAGTGTAAATATCACAGGTGTGATATAACTTATTAGAAGCATTTAAACACTTGTTTGTTTACATTAATTTGTAAGAAGTTCCTTGAGAATACCAAGGTGTGGTCAGTTGTTCTTGAGAAGACTAAGACAGTTGTTCTTAGTGCTTACTATTGTAATCAGTTGATTAATAGTGGATTAAGTCCTTGTTGAGAAAGGCAAATCATCTTTGATAAGGTGGACTGGAGTAGTTGCGTTCAACGAACCAGGATAAAAATCTTGAAGTTGTTTTTAGTGCCATATTTCTTAAAAATCTTATTCAACCCCTCTTCTAAGTGTTTTTCTCACCTTCAACCCAGAGATCTTCTTCTTTGGCAAAGATTTGAAGCTTTCTTCCTCTTGAAGCAATAAACTATCTTTCAAAACAGTTTGTGTTATGAACTTCCCAACTGGATTTTGAGACTTTGGACAGTTGAAATATGATATATATGAGGTGTTGGGAGTGTTGAGGTTGTAGGAAAGGCCTTAAGTAAAGACTTGGCTTCCAAAGTGAGTGAAAGTCAACATATGAAGGTATGAAGGTTGACTTTTAGATTGATGAGTTTTTTTATGAAAGTAATGGTGGGAACAACTTCAAATGGCTATTTTAAAGGTGTATAGATGGTCTTTGAAGTTTTTTGATGTTTGGAAAAATAACTAGCATGAAAAGTGAAAAGTGGTGTTTTTGGTGATTTTGTGAACTCAAGCAATTTCAAGCAAGGATAAGAATGAGAGAGCTATGAGTTTCTTGTGTGTTCTTGATAGCTCTGGTGACTTTTTAACATAGAGAGAGGTCTCTGTTTATAGGGAAAATAAGGGTGAGGGCAGCCTTGGCTTTTCCATATTTTGGAGGGAGATTGTGAAGTTTTGAATGAATCTTGCCAAGATCTTGTGGCAGCTCTACACATCAGTTCCTTGGCTCAAGAAAAGCCAGAAAATTAAGTGGAATGATGCATGAAGTGATTGCATAGAGCTTAGAGTGATGAGTCTTGCAGCTGCTACAGTTTTTTGGAGAAAAAGTTTCTCTTTCATAGCCCTTTAAATGATTATTTTAATGGTCACTTGCTCCAAGTTGCACAAGCCTACCAATTATTCATTTCTTCTGGTTTTTGCATAATCTAAGCTTCATAATATCATAATAGAGCATGATCCAATGGCTGAGGGTAGCCCAAGTTGATGAATTTTGAATTTTGGAAAATGTTGAAGTGGTGACTTCAAGTGTGGCAGCCCCAACTTCCGTGATCCATAACTTTCTGCTCACAAATACTATTGAGGAGTTCTACCACATTTTAGAAAGCCCTCAAATTCTAGATGGAACTAGGTTGAAAAACCCCTCCAAGTTGCTGAAAAAACAAACCTAAAAGGCTAAATAACTTAGAATTTTTCTAAGTTATTTCCCTTGAAATGAATTTTGTCATAAATCCAAATCTATGCATTTTTTGATCATGGACCACTATGGGAATTTTATAGTACTTGTCAAGAGCTTTCCAATGAGCTTTGAACCATCTCAATTGGATGTGTGGTTGAGGAGTTATGGTCTTGCCCCTTTCAAAACCCTAATTCCCGACTTTTGCAATTACTTCCTAACCCTTGATCCAATGGTCATGAAATTTTATGGGAAGGTGTAATATGACATAAGGAACATTTTTGATTCACATCTTGAAGTCAAATTCCTTATGGTTGAAGAGTTGACTTTTCGGTCAACCGTACGATCAATCGATGACTATCGGACCGTCTGTTGATGCTCTGGACCTTTTGAGGCCTTGAAACTCTTTGAATGGACTTTAATAAGCCAAAGGAACTTAATGGACCATGATCCCACCATTGAAACACTTTTCAAGTCAAAATTCAAACTACGGTTGACTTTTCCTGATCGAAAACCCTAATCAGGTATCCTGAACGACACTGTTCTTAATTCCTGGGTGACAACCTCAAATTGGATTCATACTTGACCTAATGTAGTATTCTTAATCTTGTTTATAGTTGAATCAAACCAATACATTGATTGATCAAACCACCGAAGCCTCGATTTTTGACAGTACAGAACCCTTATTCATCTGCATCTTGACAAAGATAAACTTGAAAAAGGTTAAGGTTAGTTAATAAAAGGAATATGAACCTAAAATGATGATGAGGATCTAAGGGGTCAAAATTTGGGGTGCAACAGATGTCCCTATTTAAATATCTTCACTAGATGGCAATGAGAGATGACAATCCTCATAGATTCGTAGTGAAAGGTATTTAAATATAGCAAACCAGAAATTTTGTCCCTTAGATCCGATGGTATGCAAAAAGACAAATGCTGAAATGAAATGAGTTCTAAGGGATGTTTTATGATGCTTGAATGCAAGACCGATGCAGACACGCGAGCAAAGATAAAAGAACGGCAAGACAACGAGTAACCATTCACGGGGACCTAGCACACTGGGGAAAGATTCAAGGCAATCTAAGCAAGATAGTTCAAACATGACTAACGATGCTATTCAAGGGAATCTTTCACACAGGGGACACAAATTCCACCAGGGAAGACATCTTCACTGGGGAAAGGAGATACAGACCTCACTGGGGATAACCAGATGAGGAATTCCACCGGGGAAGAAGACAATTCTTCACTGGGGAAATGAAAGAAAAGAAGCGCAAACCTCACTGGGGAAGAAACCCACTGGGGAAAACTTTGCTTGGGAACAAATCCATTGGGGAAGCAAAACTTCACCGGGGAAAGGACGGAACGGAGACACGAATCTCACTGGGGATAACCAGATGAGGAATTTCCTACAACGAAGAGTTAAAACGGGATCTTTAGGAAAAGGTTAGAAACAAGACCAGACGTGCCGGGGAAGCTAGCATCCACTAGTTCTTCGAGACTCAACTGGGAAAGCAAAAGCTTCAATGGGGGAACCGGTGACGACCAGAACAACAAACCGTTTCAAATGGTGTTAGTTTCCACCAGACTTACTGGGGAGGATGGTGACGACCAATCCAACGACGATTTCCAAAAAGTGCTAAATACCACTAGACTTCCTGGGGATATGGTGACGACCAAATCAAAGTTCCAATTACAATTGGGAATTCCAAGCAATATTGATGAAACACAGGACTTCGGCTGGGGGAATTGGTAACAACCGACTAATAACAATTAGTTTTCAAGCAATTCCAGTAACTACTGGACTTAGAGGGGACTGGTGATGGCCAAATCGAGGTATACCAATAACAATTGATTATGGATAGTGCTAGTAACCACTAGATTTAACTGGAGAAATTGGTAACGACCGAGTCCAAGGAGACCAATAACTATTGGATTTTCAAATAGTTTGGTAACAACCAGACCAAAGTGGTGATAACAATCTGATTTAAGCAATGCCAATAACTATTGGACTTAGGCCAACTGGTGACGACCAAATCAAAGGTACACCAATAACAATTGGTTCCGGATGGTGCTAGTAAAAACTAGATTTTCCAAACGATGCTAGTGATCACTAGACTTAGAAAGATTGGTAATAACCAAATCAAAAGGTACCAATAACAATTGGATTTGAAGGTAATACTAGTAACCACTAGATTCAGAAAGATTGGTAATAACCGAATCAAAAGGTACCAATAACAACTGGATTTGAAGGCGGTGCCAATAAATATTGGACTTTTTAAGGAATTTTGGTGACGACCAACTTAAGTACCAATGACCATTGGTTTTAAAAGGCAATACTAGTAACCACTAGATTTTAGCGAAGATTGGTAATGACCGAATCAAAAGGATTCCAATAACGATTGGTTGGCTTTATAACAGAATAAGTGACAACCGGGTTTGGAGAATTGTTGGTGACGACCAAACCTACACCAGCCATAATCGGTTCTAAACAATGCTAGTAACTACTAGACTTTCAAAGATTATTGGTAACGACCAAATCAAGGATAAACATTGGTAACAACCGCCCACCTGTGTAAATCGGATACTGCTAGTCTTCACTAGCTTCTCAGAAAAGATAGTAATTCCATGATTACTAGTAACCTTGGGGTGTCAACCTCGAAGCAAAATTTGTTGCAAAGGATCATCGATAGAGGTAAAGACCGAAGGATCTCAAAGGCAACAACCAGACAAACAGAGACCAGAACCAAATGCAAACAAATGCGTATGCTGATATGATGTTGTATGTAAAATGCAGACCGACCCGCAAGAAAAAAGGGAAACAAAGCAAGGAAACACAGAGGGAACTCGTCACGCTGAGCCTCAAATGCTTCAAGTTAGGCGACACTTTCTTTTGGATTAGATAACAATCTTTCCAAAAAAAATCCTCGTAATCCTGCAGAGGAGAAGTCTTGGCTTAAAAGCATGAATTGCTGTCGGGTGCATCTAGTTTGGTCAAAGGTGACAGCAGACTTTCACGACTTGAGAACTGCGTAATGTTATCAGATTACCTCTAGAGTTCTTCAATCGTTTTGTCAAATTGTGTTTTCTTTTAAAACAAAATTTAAGTTTTTCAAAACACTTTACTTTCGAAAAAAATCCTTATTAACAAATAAGTGAAATTGCATAACAAAAATAGAAGATCATAACAATGATTGGCCAAAATCTGATTTCATTGATAGACAAGAACTTTACAAAGGGAAAAGCCTCAGGAAATTTATACATTTGGAAAAAATGGCAAACAGAAAGGGTTACAGAATCCCGTAATAATCCAGTCCTCCTAACTATCTGTTCACTTGCTTCGCTGCTTCTAACGAGAATGACAGACGTTGATCTTTCTTCTACCACCTTGCACAAGACTTTTCCTCGGCGTTTTCCAGCTTTCAATCCTTGGACTTCCATCTTGCTAAAGCACTGGAATATCTTTTTTAGGTTTTCTGCTTTAGGCATAGTACTTTCTCACTGCATCTGAGTTGATAGGGTACTTGAGTTGTTCGCCATCCATGGTCTCAAGAATTAGAGATCCCCCGGAGAAGATAGTATTTACAACGAAGGGGCCATCGTAATTGGGCATCCACTTGCTACGCGTGTCCTTTTGAGTTGGTAGGATCTTTCTAAGCACAAGCTCTCCTTCCCTATACTCTTTGGGACGAACCTTCTTGTTGAACGCTCTTATCATTCTTTGTTGATAGATCTGACTATGACACATAGCCGTCATCCTTTTTTCATCAATGAGGCTCAATGATTCGAACCTTTCTTTTATCCATTCGTCTTCCTCAAGCTCGGCCTCCATCAAGATCTTTAAAGAAGGTATTTTGACTTTGATGGGTAGCACGACGTCCATCCCGTATACTAAGGAAAAGGGACTTGCCCCTGTTGAAGTCCGCACTGATGTTCGGTATCCATGTAAAGCAAATGGTAACATCTTGTGCCAATCCTTGTAGATTATGACCATCTTTTGTACTATTTTCTTGATATTTTTGTTTGCAGCTTCAACTGCGCCATTCATCTTGGGTCTGTAAGGAGACGAATTGTGATGTTTGATCTTGAAATTGTCACAGAGTTCTTTCATCGTTTTATTGTTTAGATTCGACCCATTGTCAGTAATGATCTGGTTAGGAATACCGTATCGGCAGATGATTTCCTTTTTGATAAAGCGAGCAACCACTTGTTTTGTCACGTTCGTATACGACGCTGATTCCACCCATTTGGTGAAGTAATCAATTGCAACAAGGATGAAGCGATGGCCGTTGGAAGCTTTTGGCTCTATTGCCCCGATCATGTCTATGCCCCACATTGCAAAAGGCCATGATGATGTCATCACATTGAGAGGATGCGGAGGGACATGTACTTTGTCAGCATAGACTTGACATTTATGGCATTTTCGAGCGAAGAGGATGCAGTCCATCTCCAAAGTTAGCCAAAAGTAGCCTGCTCTTAAGATTTTCTTAGCCATGGCGTGGCCATTGGCATGGATACCGAATCTTCCCTCGTGCACTTCAGTCATTATGAGATTTGCCTCTTTTTCGTCGACACATCGAAGTAGAACCATGGCATGGTTTCTTTTGTACAAGGTACCATTGCTGATAAAGAATTTAGCCGACAATCTTTGTATGGCTCTTTTATCAATTCTGGATGCGTCAGCCGGATATTCTTGATTTTGAAGAAATTTTTTGATGTCGTGGAACCACGGTTTCTCATCAGTTTCTTCATCTATTGTCATAACATATGCGGGTACGGTCCTTCTTTCAATGCGAATCAGAGGCGCCTCGTTAACAAACTGGACCTTCCACATTGATGCCATCATGGTTAATGCATCAGCGATGTGATTCTCCGCTCTGGGTACATGCTTGAAGGTAATTTCATCAAAATATGCAGCCATCTCTAGGATATGAGTTTTATAAGGGATCAATTTTTCATCCCTGGTTTCCCATTCTCCTTTGAGTTGGTAGATCACCAAAGCAGAATCACCGATCACTTCCAAGATTTTGATGCAAATATCAAAAGCAGCTTCCAAGCCTAAGATGCAGGCTTCATACTCGGCTATGTTATTCGTACACAAGAAACAAAGTCGGGTTGTGACAGCAGTATACCCTCCGGTTGGATTTTTCAAAACAGCTCCAACACCATGTCCATTCTTGTTTGACGCTCCATCGAACATCATTTCCCACCGAGATCCGGGCTCGGGACCTTCTTCAGGACCAGGCTCTGGTTTTGTGCGCTGAATGTACATCACATCTTCATCAGGAAACTCAAACTTGAGTGGTTGATAATCTTCCATGGGATGCTCTGCGAGGTGTTCTCACAAGATACTTCCCTTGATAGACTTTTGAGCGACATACTGAATATCGTACTCTGATAAGAGCATATGCCATTTGGCCAATCTTCCGGTTTGAGCTGGCTTTTCAAAGATGTACTTGATGGGGTCCATCTTAGAAATCAGCATTGTGGTGTGGCAAATCATATACTGTCTCAGATGCTTGGCGGCCCATGCTAAGGCACAACAGGCTTTTTCCAGGGGAGAGTAACGACTCTCGCAATCGGTGAACTTCTTGCTCAGATAGTAGATTGTGTGTTCTTTCTTTCCTGACTGATCAGTCTGGCCCAATACACAACCTATTGAATCTTCAAGTACTGTCATATACATGAACAAAGGTCTTCCCGGCACAGGAGGAACTAACACCGGAGGTTCTTGTAAGTACTGTTTGATTTTCTCAAATGCAGACTGGCAGTTTTCGTTCCATACCATCGTCTGATCTTTCCATAACAACTTGAAGATCGGCGTGCAAGTAGGAGTCAGATTGGAGATGAACCTGGAGATGTAATTCAAACGTCTGAGGAAACCTCTGACTTGTTTCTCTATTTTAGGAGCAGGCATCTCTTGGATTGCTTTAACTTTGTCGGGGTCTACTTTAATTCCTCGTTGACTAACGATGAAGCCTAGTAATTTGCCTGAGCGAACCCTGAAGGTGCATTTTGCTGGATTTAACCTTAGTTGATACTTTCGGAGCCTCTCAAATAGTTTCAACAGATGATCCAAATGGTCTTCTTTGCTTGGGGATTTTGCAATCATGTCATCCACATACACTTCAATTTCTTTGTGCATCATATCATGGAAGAGTGTGACCATGGCCCTTTGATACGTTGCCCCTGCATTCTTCAAACCGAAAGGCATGACCTTATAACAATAGGTGCCCCAGGGTGTGATGAAGGTTGTCTTCTCCATGTCGGCTGGATCCATTTTTATCTGATTATAACCAGAAAATCCGTCCATGAATGAGAATACTACGAAGCTGGCCGTATTATCCACCAAAGTGTCGATATGTGGTAGAGGGAAATCGTCCTTCAGACTTGCTTTGTTTAAATCCCTGTAATCGACGCACATTCTGACCTTGCCATCCTTCTTCGGGACTGGTACGATGTTTGCCACCCATTCTGGATATTTGGGTACAGCTAAAAAGCCTGCATCAATTTGTTTCTTGACTTCGTCTCGGATTTTAAGAGCCATGTCTGGTCTTGATCTGCGAAGTTTTTGCTTGACCGGAGGACACTCTGGCTTTAGGGGGAGCTTGTGCATAACAATGTCAGTATCCAACCCTGGCATGTCTTCGTAAGACCAAGCAAATATGTCGACGTAATCTCTGAGGAGCGCTATAAGCCTGCTTTTGATCTCGGGCCCCAACAATGCCCCAATCTTGACTTCTCTTTTTTCTTCTTCTGATCCCAAGTTGATAACCTCAGTCTGCTCTTTGTATGGCTGGAGATAAACATCTTCATACTCAGTCATCCTCTTCAACTCTTCTGGGACTTCTAAATCTTCATCATTCTCTTCTTTAGCTTGAAAGACAGATGAACCACTAGTAGAAGGAACCAAAGGATCACAGGATTCTGTGGGTAATAGAGGTATTTTGCATGTTTTATTTTGGGAACAGTTAGACACACACACACACACACACAAACATGCAGATGAAGGGTTGTTTTTATTTTTCAAAAAGATTGTCATTTTTCCTTTTAACAAAAGAGTGAAAATGATGCGCAGAAAATAAACAAGACTTTTAACAAAAACACTTTTTCATTAATGGATTTTCAAATTGCAAAGTGGCCCAATAGAAAATAATTCGCAGGCCTTGGGCAAGACCAGGAATTTTAAAGAAAACACAAAGCTAACAAGCAAAATGAAAGACTCTAAAGGTAAAAAGACAGGAATTTCCACAGCCTCCCAGTTGTGCAAAGCTGCTCCTCCTCGAGTTATCAGACGATCTAGATTGCAATCCTCATCCTCAGCAATGATAGCGTTGATTTGTATTCCGCCACTGGTAAATATTTCTTTCAAAGACTTATTTCTCATGGTGCTTTCTTCTGGCTCGCCTTCTAGAGTTGGTTTGTAACCCAACCCTTGTCGATCGTTCTTGGCCCGAGCGTTGACTTCAATGATCTCTCCCCATCCCCACGGGATTCCAGCTTTTAGCGCTGCCTTGATGCTCTGAACAGAGGTGAAGGATGGACCGCGAGTTATGTCAGATTCGTCGACTAGAACAGCGTGGGCTATCTGTAGCGCTTAAAAGGCTGTCTTAAGGGAATCTTCGTCAGCCTCGATGTACCGAAATGAGGATAAGTTGCTCACCATTAAATCCTCTTCTCCATGAACACTGACCAACTGATCATCCACAACGAACTTCATCTTCTTATGGAGAGTAGAGGTAACAACGCCAGCTGTGTGGATCCATGGTCTTCCCAGTAGACAACTGTAGACCAGATTGATGTCCATCACCTAGAAGGTGACTTCAAATATTTGTGGTCCTATCATGATAGGAAGATCAACCTCTCCTATCACAGCTCTTCTAGACCCATCAAATGCCTTCACTATGAGAGATGTTGGCCTCATATTAGCACCTTGGTAAGCCAGCTTGGCTAGTGTCCTCTTCGGCATTACATTGAGCGCATGTCCTGTGTCAACAAGAACCTTGGACAATGTATCTTCTTCGCATTTGATCGACACATGCAGAGCACGATTGTGCTTGCGTTTTTCAGCAGTCAGATCATTGTCATCAAAGCTTAGAGTGTTGTATGCCGTGATGTTTGCTACAATGGAGTCGAACTGCCCCACTGTAATGTCTTTGGTAACATGGGTCTGCGTCAAGATCTTTAACAAAGCCTGGCGATGCGCCGGAGAGCTTAAGAGTAACGACATGACTGATATCTTAGATGGCGTCTGATTCAGTTGGTCTACCACCCTGTAATCACTTCGTCGGATGATTCGTAGAAACTCTTCTTCATCATTTTTTAGGCTTTCTTTTCCTTTAACCAAAGGCTCCTTAGTGACGACTACCTCTGGAATGGGTTTTTGAAGAACAGCAGCTCTTGGAACAGAAGTTGCTGGCGGAGGAACCACATTGTTTATCCGCAGTTGGTATATGCGACCACTCCGTGTCATCTTGCTCCCACCGGCAATATTGGCTACGTTTGCTGGCTTCCTTTCTCTGAAAATTCCTTCGCACCATGAATGGTCCTGCTTTGGTGTTACAGCCTGTGGGTGAGGTTTAAATCCTCCCCTTGGTTCAAACCTGGCTTGCCCTCTCCCAAATTTTGGGGGTGCAACGTCGCGGAACATTGGCCGGACGTTTTTGTAGTTGTTGTTATTATTTCTGAACACAACTTTTTTGTGGGGCTCTTCAGGCATGTTAAACATGGGTTCAATGACTGCCACATCTTCCCCTTTCTTCCTGCGAGCAATCTCTATCATTCCTTGTTCGATCATTGCTCGAATGTCTTTTTTCACAATGTCACAACCTTCTGGGTTCAGCATGCATTGTTCGCAGTCTTCATGAGATGTTTTGAGTGCCCATGCTTGCGCAAGACGTTTGTGTAGGTCCACCAATGGTAGCTTGATCTCATCAATAGTAGTAACTGTCTTATCTTCAGACCCTTCCCCTTCTTCAGTAATAGCATTTACTCCACCATGATTTGGTAGAGGGTTATTCTTTACGTTCGGGTGATTGTCTTCAAAGGACAAAATTCTTTTTTCGATTAACTCTCGGACGAGGTGCTGGAGTGTGAAGCATCCTTCGAGATCGTGGCCCGGAGCGTTCTCATGAAATAAACAGCGAGCATTAGCGTTGTAGTAGAATGGAAGTGGATTAGGTGGAGCACCTAATTTCCTTGTATTGACCAAACCTCTTTCTATCAGCATCGGGAACAGATCAGTGTAACTCATTGGAATAGGCTGTATTTTTGGCCTATTTGCCTGGTAATTTGCCCTTGGAGCCCTGTTTTGAGGTTGTTGACCCTGCGGCTAATGATATTGTTGATTGTTAGAATGATATTGTTGATTGCCGGAATGATATTGCTATTGATTGCTGGATGCCCCATGCTAAGGACCCTGCTGCGTTGACTGTTGAAAAATTGGAGTCACAACTGCTATGTATGATGGTGGATGATATTGCTGGCGATGGTTCCTGGAACTTTGTGCCTTCTTTCCATATGTTACCATACTTACATCCCCCTCTTTCTTTTTGTGAAAGTTGTTGACCGGCTTCTTTGCAGCACCGGTGCTTGAATTAGTATTTGGAGTAGCCACTTTCCCACTTTTTAAACCGGCTTCAACCTTGACCCCCACTGCCACGATGTCAGAGAAGTTGGTTGTGACACTGCTGATTATTCGCTCATAGAATTTTGGCGTGAAGGTTTCAGTGCTCTTTTGTGTCATGCTGAGGAGCTGACGATGGTCTGGAGCCAGGTCCATGTTGTATTTATATTGTTGAATGAAGGCATCTGAAAGGTCTTGAAAACCATGGATCATTGCTTGATCCAAGCTGAGGTACCATTTAGCTGATGCTCCTTTAAGACTATCCTAAAAACAGTGCACCAATAGTTTGTCGTTTTCAATATACGGAGCCATCCGCCTGCAGTACATGATCAGGTGTACCTTGGGACAAGTGGTCCCCTCATATTTTTCAAACACTGGCATCTTCAATTTTTGGGGAAACACCAAACCAGACACCAGACACATGTCTTTGGCATCGGACCCGAAAACATTGCTTCCTTCGATGGCTCTCATCCTTTTAGCCATAATTTCCATCTCTACCCTCAGTTTTTCGTGCTTCTTATCCTCGGCATCAGAACCGTCAGGTATGTCAAAGATCGGTTGTTGATTGTTGAAGACAAGTCGCACTGTAGTTGGTCCACTCGCCAGAGTGAAAATGGGATTCTTGATTGTTGAATCAAACAGTGGATTAAGACTTGAAGATTGTATGTTGCTGAATGGTGGCACGAAATCCTGAGACATGCCATAGGGAAATTCTGCAGTGGTAACTGGAGCTACTGTGACGTTGGTCGTTGCCGCAGCGACTTCGGAGATCACCGTAGACTGTGTGTCCATCTTTGCCTTGATTATATTGAGAACTTCCATAATCTGGCTGACGTCACCCTTGATTCCTTCAATGTCATTGTCCATTTGGTTGAACCTCTGTTCATTATCGGCCATCTTCTTCTGAGCTCTGGATCGAGTGTTGTATTTGTGAGGATTCAGCGTGACTTCCTTCTCTCTTTTCTGAACAAGAACAAAGGATGAGTTGCGGAACTCGGATGCAAGACCAATGCAGGATGAGATGCGAATGCAAATGTAAATGCAAATGCACAAACCATTCAAGGAAAAGTAAATTTTTATTTACAAACAAAAAAAAGTTGGAACAACATGTGACGACATGCTTAAAAAAGCGTTTTTCATTGATAGTTTAAAGTCTATTACAATAGATGACTCTTGCTAAAAAGAAAGACCTTTCTTACAACAAGAAGCGAAAGTAAATGCAACATAGGATTTTAATCCTTTTTAGGGAAAACAGGAAATGGTGAAACAATGATCATTCTAACAAGATGATCCTTCTCCTTCTTGGTCTTCAACATGAACTCGGTCCTAGCGGATGATTTCCCACAAGTCTTCGTTCTCTCGTTGTGCTTTGATCAAAGTGTATTTCAGCTCTTCTCTAGTCGTGGGGACCTCAGGTTCCATCATTATCTCGTAATCACAAGTGTAGAACATGTTAAGAGCTATTTCCTTCTACCAAAGCAAATATGCCCTGTTAGTTAAACAACTTATGTTCTCCATTGCAGTTATACCCTGGAGGTGAGGATCATTCTGAGCGTAGTGAGCTCGGGCTTCTAGTTCAGGGTTGCGACCAGTTTCACAGAAGCAAGGATTTAGCAGTTCTGGCTCGGGCTCCGGCCCGGTTGAATACCCATACTGACGCTGAGCAAGAATAGGATTGTAGGTGATGACCCACTTTGTTCCAATGAGAGGCACATTGGGGAATTCTCCATAGCTGGGAATCATGACTAGATTACCAAGGCTGGGATCATACCAGGTGATGTCATAGTGCCTGAGGGTGATGAGCTTAGAAATCCATGCGCTCTTGCTGGGAAGCCTCCAAAGGACATGAGTCCTGGGTAAATGAGAGGTAAACCACCTGTCAAGCAACGCGAGGCAGCATGAAAAATGCCCGAGATCATATGAGATGAAGCGGTGGGTGACCACATACGTATCTGCCAGTATCGCATTTACTGGATTCTTGATAATGAAGAGACGAATTGCCTCCTCATTGATGAAGTCATAACTGCTTGGGAAGAGATACATCCCATATATTAGGAATGCCAAAATTGCTTCAAAGATGCCCAAGTTTCTATTCTCATAATGATATTCGGCCATCTCCATTAGAGGTCCTGCTTCCATTCCGTAATATCCTCCCTTTGCTCTCATAGGTGGTAAATCCTCTGGCTTGAGATGTAGGGCTTTGGCCAAATCTTTTCTCTTTGGTTTTCCATAAGGAATTTTGAAAGTCCATGGAATCTTCAGGTAAATAGTGTACTCCTCTATGGTAGGGAGCAACTGAAAGTCTGGGAAAACGAAGCAGTGGTAGAATGGATCGTAGAATTCAACTAGAGCCTGCAGCATGGACTCATTGACTTGAGCACTTATCAATGGCAGGAGATCTCCATATTTGGCAATGAAGGCGGCGGGGTTCCTGACAAGTCTTGTCAACATCCTAAGACGACCCAACTTCAAATCCAGGAAAGGAAGCATGTCTCTTCTCACCATGTTGTTGTCTGCAAAAAGAAAAGTTTGAATTTCCTTGAATGGTTAGAAAAAATGCAAATGTAAATGCGCATGGTGTCATGGAACTCAGATATTTACGAACATCAAAAGTCATCATTCATTGATCAAAAAAATGGGATTACAAAATGTTATTTCCTCTTAAAAGAGTTTTAAACATAAACAACAACTAATGAATCCTAAGAAGGTTCCCCTAGTAGCCTCATGTTGAGCTTCTCGATTTCTTTTTCCATCTGAGCCTTCTCAAGAATGAGCTTGTCCATAATTAACTTCCATGGAGTAGACTGAGGGCTAGAAGAAAAGAGTTCTTCTTGTTCTTTCCTCTTCTTACAAGAGAGTACTTCTTCGTCTTTCAACTGGAGTTGTTTCTGGAGCTCTGCATTCTCTTTGACGACCACTTGATACTTGTGCTTCCAAGCGTCTTCGATTTGTCGTGCTTTGACTAAAGCAATTTTTAACTTTTCTTCTTCAGACATGAAGGCCAAGGTGCGTTCTTCCTTCAGAACCATAGGCTCCTGTTTAGGATAAGGCATCCTTATGGTGATGGCTCTCTTTCGAACCCATTGAAGGTAAGGTTCCAAAGAGACACAGTTGAGTCTTCCAAGATCCTTTTTCCCTTTCATGTGCAGATGCTTCCAAGCTTCTAGAATCTTCTCTTTTAGCTCTCGACTATCCTTTTCTTCTTTGAAGAAAATGTTTTCCACATGAACGCCATTGGGTTTGTCTTTCAAAGGGTATCCCAATTGTCTACGGGCGAGGACTGGACTGTAACTGATTCCCCCATTAGCACTGAGAAGAGGTACATTACTGAAATCCCCACAATTGTTAATAATCATTGTCCCATTATAGTCACGACTATACCAATCAATATCGGAGTGAGTGAGAGCCATGATCTTTTGTGACCACCATCCTTTCCACGGGTCCCCAAAAGCGTTAGCTTTGGGCAAATGTGAAGTGAACCATTTGTATAACAAAGGAGCGCAACAAGTAATCATCCCTCCATTATGAAAGTTCCTCAGATGAACATAATGATATGAATCTGCTAGCAATGTAGGCACGAGATTCTTCTTCAAGAAGATTTTAATGGCATTGAGGTCCACAAAATTCTCAAAGCTAGGGAACAGGAAGATGCCATAAATGAGCAAGGTAAGGATAACCTCGAATGCATCCATGCTTAAATGATCTGCATAATATTGAGCTTTCTCAACCAAGAATTCTGCGTTTAACCCAAACACTCCTCCTTTTGTAATCGAGTTCTTTTGAATATCAACCAATCCCAAACATGTAGGCTCGGCAATGTCTTGCTCCTTAGGGTCCTTCTCCATGATCGGAAAAGGAGATTCTTCAAGAATGGGCAATCCAACCAACTGAGAATATTCTTCTAGTGTGGGCATTAGCTGATAATCAGGGAAAGTGAAACAGTGGTAGAGCAGATCATAAAACTAGAGAAGTGTAGAAAGGAGTCCGCTATCAATCTTTATCTTCAACAGTAACAACAACTTCCCATACCTGCTTTGGAATCCCTCTGGATCTGTCACCAAAGTGCTCAACCTTCTCAAGTCATCTAGGTTAAAACCCTTGTAAGTGTACTTCAAAGTTTTCTTTCTTTCTTTCACCATTCATAACGACCTCGGATGTTTATAAACAAAAAAGTCTGAGTTCCATGAAACATGATGATATGATGTTATGAATGCAAAATGCACAAACACAGGCAAATGCAAAGACCACACATATGCACACAACACAAGCATAGGTTTAAAGGGCGAGTGTGGATCCAAGGTCTACCCATCCCCAAGGGTTTGCACTATGGATTAATTTGTACCTGCCGAACGAGTTCTAACAGAGTTCCCAGAGTCATCAACCCATCTTTCGGATATTATCAACTTCCCAAATCACTTGGTAATCGATAATATTCTCGAGAGAGTCTCGTCCAAGTGTAGTATCGCGTATCAACAATTTCGGAAATACTTCCTCATAGCCATCGCATTACGTCCTAATAAGGCCAAAGTGGGGGTAGAATGTATTCTAAAAGTCCACAGTGCCACAGGCTCCTTCGTCGAAAGTAGCATTGTTTTCACGAATACTCGATCAACAATACTAAACTTTCAAGAGGGCCTACACTGAGTGGTGGTTTCTCAAGTTAGCTTGGTCGGAAATCAACTCCCTATAAGCCTTCTTGAATATACCACCATCCTATCACAATTGCACTCAAGTCCGGGTATAGGACCGTCTCACCACTCAAAACACCCAATACCCAAAAATCAAACAAATATATTGACAAATATACATGTTAAGCAAATATTCACAAATATAGCATGCAAATAAAACAAAATAGGCTAAACCCTCAAGATAAGTAAACCTCCCCAGTGAAGTCGCCATTTCTGTTGCGGTGAGAATCGTGATACCAAGCTATTGATTAACTTGAATCTTTAATTCTTAAATTCACAACCGGACTTTAATTTATCCAAAGAAAAGGTCTAAAGAAAGAAAGAACCTTTTGCGCGATGTAACAACAACGCTAAGAGATTCGGGGATCGGGGGTTGGTTATGCATATGGTAGGTATTTCACATCCTAAACATTTGTAGTACTCTACAGGAACCTTTTGTTTGTTTGCATGCTAAGTTTGGTAAATGTTTGCTATGGTTTGGAATTAGGTAAAAGGTAGAAGGTTAAGACCTAAAGATAGTTTCTAAGCTTGCTCGCAAAGACATCGCGTCCTCTGCCTACATATCCTAACTAGGATAAAATCAGAGCAATCGTAGTTCACCTCACTAGGGTTAAAGAACACTTGATTATGATCAAGATTCCAAGGGGAACAAACATAACAATGCTTGTATAGAGTTTAACAAAACTCTCTAGATCTATGTTATAACACTCAAGAGGGGAGTAAGAAATCATTTCTATGATTCTTACAAAGAGTTTACAAACTCTATCCTAGGGTTCTAGTTTGAAGAAACACTCCTAGTAAAGGTGGGTTTTTTAGACTTAGAGCAAAGTCTAATGGCTTATACTAAGGTTCAAGATGACTTCACAAAGTCAAGGGAATGGGTAATGAACTATCCATGACACAAGGGTCAATGGAGAGACTTTTCCTTTGGAAGGAGAGAGAGGAGGCAACTTGGATGAGAACTAAAAAGTTCCATCACTTGGGGGAGAAATACTTAACAAAGCAATAAACAACTAACCATGAAGAATATAAAGGATATGGTTACAACCAAACAAGCATGCATATCACAATAAGCAAAGATTAAATGGATACAAATGGTTTCAACCAAGAATCAAATATCTTAACAAAGATGGAAGTAACAACCCAAGAGACATATTAACAAATATGAAAACAACAATCATGCAAGTAAGTCACAACTTAAGATGATCATGGTATAAATTCAAATGTAACAACACTTAGGCATTGATGACAATCAAATACGTAAAGAACGATCACAACAGTTAAACTCAAGACTTAGGAAGAGAATAACAAATTTATGGTGACAACCAAAGGAAGGAAAACCTAACATGTTAACTAACACATAGGAAACACATACAAATAAATCTCTCAAGATAAATTAAGCATGGTATGAAAGGAATTCAATCAAGATGTAAGGTAACGACCTCAAAGAGAACCCAACTTACAAGTAGGCAAAAGGCATTGTAAAAACAAACAATT